>SCDZ01000754.1:0-28687 GCA_004143845.1 Drosophila lacertosa | reverse complement strand
ATTTAAATTCTATGCAACTATGGTGTTCAGCCAATCAGTTGTATTTAAATTGTTCTAAGTGTATGTTTATGACGTTTAGCCGTACTATGCCCCATGTAGATAGCTATACCATAGACAATTTCCCTTTACATAGCATCAAGGCTGTTAAAGACCTTGGCGTTCTTTTGGACTCTAAGCTAAGTTTCAGTAGTCACATATCCACTATCGTAACCGAAGCTAAGGGAGTCCTAGGTTTTATTAAACGGTGGTCAAAAGAGTTTAACGACCCTTTTACAACTAAACATATCTTACATATCTTTGGTAAGTCCAATCCTGGAATACTGCTCATGCATTTGGAGTCCGCAGTATAAAATTCATCAGGATCGAATAGAGTCCGTTCAACAGCAATTTTTCTTTTTGCCTTACGTGGCTTAAACTGGGATACGAATCTTAGTTTACCATCGTACTCCAGTAGGCTCTTACTCCTGAATCTCCCGTCGCTAACAAACCGTAGAACAATACTTGGTGTTGTTTTCCTACGTAAGTTAATTGTTGGCGACATAGATTCACCTTTTTTTTTAGGTCGTCTAAATGTCTTTGTTCCCTAGATGATGCACAACGGATTACTCCTTGCACAATTCATTTCGGGTACTATGCACTCAGTATAATACCCTATATCACGTATTCTCCTCTGAAATCTCTCTTCCCCTAATAAAATCATTGCTTTCAGCATATCTTCGACAAATTACTTATCACTCTCAGCTATAAGAAGGGTCATAGCTTGCCGGACTGGCAAAATGTTCACCCCACCGAATCAGTGGGTTGCCATCTATATCTATATCTTTCTCTTTATATCTAACCTACACCCCTATCGTGTCGGTGATATTATTAGAATTATTTATATTTTCTTTAGGCTTTTAGCAAGTAATCTTTTGTAATTTATCCTTTAGTAACTCGAGTTGACACTCGTAAAGTTAACCGTTTCAAATAAATAAATAAATAAATAAAGTTCTTCCGAATATCTAATTTGGAGCGTAGAAGTCCCTCTCATAAGCCTTTCAGAACCAAATATTTATTAAGAAAACCCAATTAATCGATTACAAATTCGACATTCCGTTGCCAACATTTAATCGGCACACGATAAGTCAACCAGACTATACTTTCAAAGACTTGTTAAATATACTGAAAAAACATCTAAACCCTTCAGTTATAAACGGAATTATAACATCCGAAGATGTAATGGGACAGATACAGACGATTTACTCTACATACTTTAGGAACCTCAAGGTTAGATTCACATCTTTACATGTAAAGGACCTTATGACAGAGACCGAACAAGATGAAGAAATATTGAAAGAACACAACAGGCCCCATCGTGGCATGCAAGAAAAAAAGTCACAACTTTCCGAAAAATTCTATTTCGCTAAAATGAAGGAAAAAATAACAAATTTAATTAAACAATGTAGGGTATGTAAAGAACAAAAGTATGATAGACACCCACCAAATCCAGAATTAAAAAAAACTCCCATATCACAACTTTCAGGGCATATAATCCATATAGATATTATTTTTTTTTCGACAGAGTAAGTATTAGTATTAACGGCAATAGACAAGTTTTCAAAACTCGATCAAGGACAAATAATCAAGTCAAAAGCAATTCAAGACATAAAAAAACCTCTACATTATATTTTGTTCTATTATGGCGTACCAAAATGCGTTGTAATGGACAACGAGAAATCACTTAGTTCCGAATCCATTACATTCATGCTTTGAGATCCATTGAATATAGAAATTTATAAAGCCCCACCATATAAGAGTTCCGTTAATGGGCAAATTGAGAGATTCCATTCCACATTGTCTAAAATAATGAGATGCTTGAAAACTAAACAAGAACAGAGAGACTTTGAAGAACTACCGAACAGAGCACTTTACGAATAGAAGTTTTCAATACACTCAGTAATAAAAAAAGACCACTAGACATATTCTTTGGACGAAACATAACAACGGATCCAGAGACTTACGAAAAAACAAGGCAGGAATATATAGACAGACTTAAACAAAAACAGGAGGCGGACCTTTGAAATCATAACAAAGGACGGAAGCCGACTAAAACCTACCTACCAGGACAAGACATTTTTGTTAAGCGAAATACTAGGTTAGGCTCCAAGATAACAGCAACATATGTAATAGAGATAGTAAATGAGGACAGAGGTACAACAATATTAACAGAATCCGGGAAAAAAATACAGAATAGCAATATAAAAACACAATAGCTTAATTCCACTAACAACTGAAAAATGCTTCTAATTCTCTAACGTTTCAATTCTTCATAACGAAACCATTCTTCTTATCTTATTTAAATACCTATACTTAAAAAAGCAAAATACAAAATATTCTTATTAAGCCAGTAACGGAAAATAATATTGTCATCCACTTTGAACCGAAAATGCTTATTTTTCAAATTTCAATTAATTGTAAAAATGTTGTTAATATTAAAATACATAATAAGAACTAATTCGTTAATGTAGCTAGGGGCATTAGGGCTTCACATCTTAAGAACAAAAAAAAAAACAAGACCGTGATACTTCATTCAGCTACATTCCTCCACAGGCTAGCCCACATACAACCAATACCAACCAAGCATGTTGGTGCAGGTCTTGACCTACCTCAAGACTAATTTAAAAGCGTTCCAAATTTTAAGAAATTGCTTCAGGACAAGCAAAAATCAAGACGGGAAGAGTTAATTCCAAAGAAATTACAAAAAAAGCAAAGTGGTCGATCACCCCCTACATTGGAATACTCAGCAACGATAAAGCCGACGGATGCCGAAAAAGAGTGTCACGCCACCGGACACGTGTGTTTATCTAAAAATCGACACTGACTGCGCTGCCAACATCAGCAGCCAAACCATAGCTAGCTTAGCATTGTAGCATTGTGTTAAGCTAATTTAGTCTAAGAAGAACATTAAACGATTAAAGTTCTCTTTTAAAGTTATAATTGTTTTAAATTTATTGAAGCAATAAATATAATTTTAACTTATATTTCAGATAACTGACCGGTCAGTTGTATACAAGTGCATACATACGCGAGTGTGTTGTTTGCCGCCTGTAACTTTCTTTAATTTCGTTGCAGTTGCGCCTGCAAGCCCCGCTTTGACAGCTGTGCCGTCAAACAGTGTGTCTTTTTTAAAGCGGAAAACAATTTCAATATATTAACAATTGATAAAGTTACAGACGATTTTATGTAAAGACGAATTGGCTGTGCTTGAGGAAGCCACTCTTACGGTTCGGTTAGAGCAAATTGATGTCATGCGAGAAACATTTAAACAAGTTCACAATTAACTTGAACACTTGGTTTGTGACGAAATCGGCAGTGAATTGCGCGATAATTGTCACGATCTTGTAGTGTCGTTAAAGGGTTCGGTTCGGTGTGAAATCGCTAAACGCTGTTCACACATGCCTCTGTATTCGACATTTACGGACGGCATTAATTCAACGTTCAGCGGAGGATATGAGAACTGGGCAGATTTCTATTTAATGTTCTTCAGCACTTGCGATCGTGTCTACAGGATTCTGCGCTGGAGACAATTCGCTCACTGGAAATTTCTGAGGTGAATTATTCTGTGGTCTTGAATTTAATAATAAACGTTTAGTATTTCAGGCGCACATTAAAGAGATTTTGGGGCTTCAAGAGGTAGAGAATGGATCAGTGGCTATACTTCATAGACTTTTGGGCAAATCCGTGCTCTAAAGAGGATAGGAACCGTGGAGCAAATAGCGAGCTGCATAATCGTGCAGGTGGTAGTCAAAAAATTGGATATAGTAAGCCAAGCAAGGTAGGAGGAACCCCTTGAAGATCCGAGCCATTTATACCAGATTCCTAGCTGGGAATCCATGTCCGCCTTTTTGGAGTACATTGGAAACTGTGAATTTCGCCAAGGCAACCTATGCTGCGAGCGCCCAGGTGGGCAATAATAAAAATGTAATTAGTAATAGCTCCTCATTTGTTGCGACTTATTCATTTCAAATTATGGCTCCAACGATTCGGCTTTATGCAGTAAAGGAACTTGGTCTTTGCATAAACTAACTTATGAAGGGCCATCAAGTGCTGAATTGCAGCTCAAGCTCTTAAAGCATCACACATATCTCCATCTTGGCAATCGTACGCCAGCTCAAATGGTCTCTTTGTCGTCAACTTATAGCGCCGACTCCATTGCGTCA
The DNA here is from genome assembly GCA_004143845.1 of Drosophila lacertosa. NCBI lineage: Eukaryota > Metazoa > Arthropoda > Insecta > Diptera > Drosophilidae > Drosophila > Drosophila lacertosa. The sequence continues at coordinate 24,488 of SCDZ01000754.1, read as the reverse complement.
TCTTTTACCGCTTCGGCACTTATAGCCTGGAATCTCAACAATGATGTTATCTAGCTACAGTAACTGCCGTAATAAAAAATCGGTCCGGAGTCTTCGTACCTTGTCGTGCATTACTTGACTCAGGCTCGCAGCTCCACTTAATAACGTCTCGCTTTTCAAATCAACTTCAGCTCAGAAAGGTCAAGTCGTTCACTACCGTTTCTGGACTAGGCGATGTTAATTTAGCAACGGATGGATTCTCCGTCAATGTTCGCAATCGTGTACTTATGACTACTCAACGTCCTTCACAGCGGTAATCGCCTCTAACATAACTGATCTGCAACCAATATCATGATCTGCAATCAATATGTCTGAGGAGAATCTAGATTGCGAGGCTCACTATATGAAAAACGTCACCCGATTATCCACTGGCAAGTACTTTGTACTACTGCCAGTGAAACTTACTTAAGATCTTTTTGGTGAATCGTATCAACAAGCTTTTCGAAGATTCTTGTCTGTTGAAAGGAAAATAGAGCGTGACCAACTTTAAAAACCCAATATGCTCCATTTGTCAAAGCATTCTCGCCTTAGGGCACTTGTCCGTTGTCCCTGCCGACTCAGTAGAGCTCTGCCAAACCGGCTTTCTCATCACTGTGTAATGAAGCTAGATAGTACTACAACCAAGCTTCGGGTTTTATTCGATAGATCTGCATCCACTTCATCTGGATATTCATCAATCGATGTTCTGAAGGCTGGTCCCGTAGTTCAACCTACGCTGTTTAAAATTATCATCCGGTTCCGCTCATACCTAATCGCATTAACAGGAGACACTTGCAAAATATATCGTTGCATGGAGGTTTCGCCGGAAGACAGTTATCCAACAGTAAATTCTCTGGAAAGATGCTCCTCATGATGATTTGCAGGTTTTTAGGTTGAAGTTACGACTTATGGGACGAAACTATGCATCAGTTGGCCGAAGATGAGCAAGCAACGTTTCCCATTGGATCAGAAATACTTCGCCGGGACTTCGTCGTCTACCTCATTTCCTCACAGGTATTCTCATTAGAAATCATAAAGAGTTTGCTGAAAACCATCTATTAACATACAATTGGATAGTGGTAAACAACTTACTCTAGCCGCCGTATACTGCCCCCTCGCATATCCATAACTGAATGCGAGTTCAGGGAGCTCTTCAACTCACTAGGAGAACAGTTCATAGCAGCAGGGACTACAATGCCAAGCACATACACTGGGGATCATGTCTCGTGACTCCAAATGTGATGCAGCTTTACAATGCACTTATAAAAGCCAATAACAAGGTCGACCATGTCTCTCCAGATGCACAAAATACTGCTCAACAGACCATAAGAAACATTCCGATCTAATTGACTTTGCAATTACTATACATATAATCTTGTAAGCGCCGAATGTCTTTCAGATCTCTCATCTGATCACTCGCGTGCTCTATTCAACCTACTCCGACAGCCAGAAAACGTTGGTCAGCCGATTAGATTGACTTCACAAACAACTAATTGGGTAAAATACAAAAAATATATAAGCCCACATATAGAGCTAAAGCCTCTTCTTAACGCTGCAGATAACATCGACAACTTTGTTAATACACTTCAGCCCATCTTAGTCACCAGAACTCGCTTTTTAACACCGCAAACTACAAAAGCACATTACAACCAAAAGAAGACAAATCTACAAATCGAACAGCTTGTCTTTGAAAAACAACGCTTATGTCGAGAATGGCAATACCACAGATCGACATCTGCACGGCGAAAGTTAAAAGAGGCCTCAGATAAACTAACCAAAGCATTAAACCAAGAAGAAGCATATGCCGAACGCCGCTACATTGAGCAATTATCATCATCTTCTACAAAACTCTCACTATGTAGAGCTCACCCAACTCTAAGCTCGTTAAGAGAAGCCGTAATGCCTATACGGAGCCCCGCAGGCAGCTGGGCCCGCAGCGATGAAGATAGAGTTAGTTACCAAACCCTGCTTAACATGATCTTTCGAGCTTCCAAAATCAACTGAACCCGAAAAAGTCACCGGGCTGCGACCTCATAGCCCCCACCAATGATTACTGAGCTCCCATATTGTGCCGTTTGCACTATCACCCATCTCTTCAATGATATCAATTCAATCTTCACTATGATACCGAAGCCGTACAGACCTATAAGCCTATTAAAGTATCTATCAAAACTTTTCCAAAAATGCATGCTGACTCGGATACCTCTACAACAGAAAATTTGCAATCACATCCGATGATTACACTATTGGAGCTGGAGTTTCTCAAGGTAGTGTAACTAACAACTTCTACCTTTGCTGACGATACAGCTATTCTCAGTCGCTCCAAATGTCCAATACAAGCATCTGCGCAACTCGCTCTTCATCTGGTCGACGTAGAAAAATAGTTATCTGATTGACGAATGAAAGTAAACGAACATAAATGCAAGCACATTATGTTTACCCTGAATAGCCAACATTGCCCAACACTCACATTAAGCAACAGCGCACTTCCGCAAGCAAACAATGTATCTAGGAGTACACCTCAATAAAAAAGTCACATAGCGCGGGCAAAACAGAGCATATTTAAAACAGAGCCTCCATATATAGCCTCCATTGGCTTATTAACGCTCGCTTTCCTCTTAGTCTAGACCACAAGGTACTCCTCTACAATTCTGTGCTAATACCTATCTGGACCTATGGCTCCCAGTTATGGGGGAATTCCAGCAATAGAAATATTGATATTATCCTGAGACAACCAATCTGAAGTTCAGCACACTTTTTCTTAGGCTGGCCGTATCATTTTCGAGCGCTCGAACCAAATGGAACATATTATCAGAAAGATCTCCGTTACATTTGCATTAGTCAACATATTCCACCCTGGCAAGATACCAGCTGTCGTCTCAATCAATCTAGTACGTTCAGCTGGAGAGAGTTGTACAAAAAACTTTGCATATCTTCCAAGCAAACTGTTAACTGTTAACCGGAAGCTAATCTACCGGATTAAACAGCTTTAATAATAAATACATGTTAATCAGAGCATTAGGACGCCCCACAGAAATATCAGAGGTCCAGCTAACAAAGTGGGCAGTGAGGTATAGTTTAAAACCTTGGTAGTCATCACAACTGAGGGTCCCTTACTTACCCCAAGTGAACCTGGACCTGAAACTGTGTAGCGACCGAGAACACACTAACAGGGATTCATTCAAATCAGGCAATTAGCCAAAAAAGCGCATTTTAAAGTCACATGAGTGATTTATAAAATTTCATACGGTACAACCTTCAAAATTTATTAGATAAATCAATGCATTCCAGTCAACAATCGGACTAAACATGTAGCATAGTAGAATGTCGCAGTGCTCACTACAAAACATTTATATCTTGGTAAAGTGAAATTCCAACACTAAAAGAAGGTAAGAAGCCTTTTGTTTGAGACTGTGAGATATTTACAACCTTACATTTTCGTGATCTGTACAAAAAATAGTTTTATATACATCATACGATGTTATTATTAAATTTATTGATTGTATTGGGTGCAAAGAGAAATGAATGTGATTTTGGGGTTTGGAGTAAATGTAATCCCAACGAAAAGGTTTACCTTTTTATCTTATTTATAGAACCATTGAGGTTTTATAGGGTTCGAATATTAAGCACCACAGTTATTCCAGAATACTCTGCAGATAATGTTGAGTAGTTAGGGACGTTAAGAACGCTCAGTTCGGAGCTGTCAGTGCTGCCTTCTTGTATTATTTTCCAATCTAGCGCACTCTAGTTTTACTCCGCAACTCTTATGCGAGCATGGACTTTTAAAGCGAAATCGCAGTGGCGCATTGCATCTACGCAGACAGAGTATATAAAAAAACACAGACAAACAAATCATCAAGTAAGAATTTACAAAATTTCATGTAAGAGAAACCTATATAGAAGTTTATCATAATATGCCTATGGCTAACATTTTTAATGTAAAATCCGTTATCATTGTTAATGATACACCAAATAAATATAAGGTATTACAATTATACAATATATTTACAATATTTTAAAATATTAACCGAAATAAAATATGAGCAAACATTCTTGGAGTTGAGTTTAAAAATACATATAACATAAATTATGAATCTATATAAAGATTGACTGTTAAGTTTGCTAAACTCTACAAAACTTGATTTTCTCAAATATTATCAATTAATTATACATAACATTCAGCCAATGTTTCTGAAACTTAATGTTAATTCCAATGTTCCAGCGATAGATCGATAGTTGACTTTTTATTGGAGAAAATAATATGGTGGCCCTGTTATATACCATTCCATAATTTTTTTTTAATTATTAAAATGTATAGCCAATTGCAATACTTTTCGCTATTGGAAACCGGCAATAATCAATTACCGTGTAATCTAAAAAATACTATTGCTTAAAATATCGATAGTTTACTGAAAGATAATTTGTAAGTAGCCTGAATCCCCCTGTGTATCTCATGTTAGATATTACTATTAACAGATAACTCGAGAATTTAACTTAAAGTGCATGGGACTGTTGCTTAGGTTTTTAAAATTTGATATGATCTTTAGCTTATAATGTCAAATATGTTATTTGTGATTAATTGGTGATATATGTATGTATGTGTGAGAGATACTAAATTAAGTAATTAAACCTGAAACAAAAATGTTGTCATTTCGAAATCAGTTAATAATCGTAATGAAAACAGCACAAAACTGAATAAGATCTGTGCTAAGATTTGTAACGGCGAAAAAGTGGTAAGGGAGTGTGTTTCATGTATCTACATACATTAATTCCCTTCCATACATATGTATGTATATAATATTAATTTATATGCACGTATGGAAGAGTTTGTCAAAAGGCATATTTTATTAATCTGTTTAGTGTGTTGTTACTCGCATAGATTCTTATGCACGATCCCGTACCAACGTTCGTAATTTGAGATTTTTCAATTTTTTACTTGATTTTACTTTAGTATTAATATTTTTGTGATACCCGCTGATATACTCGCATACATATGTACCGAATGTATGTGTATGCACCAACATTCAACATACATAAATATTTATGCTACACATACAACTCTTTCTTGAGTATTTGACTTCAGGTTAAGGCGATGTATTTATGTATGTTCATACATTAAATGTAAGTGCACGTTAAAAGTCATATATTATGGTATCAGAGCATTTATTAACTCGAATCAGTTGGTCTTGTTCTTATGTTTCTGAATTAATATAAACTACATAACTTGTAGTTCACATTCAAAGGTATTTACAGACGAAATAGTAAATATTTTGCATAGCATTGTTGATCTAAAGCTTGCAATTATCAATAACAGTTTTCTAAAATAATATATATATGTTACTCAAAAACAGTTTAGAGCCTTAAAACGAGCCTCTAATTTAACTAAATCATTCTTATCTATAAAGGGATGCCCTTAATATGTGATGATATTTTTATACTATGGCCGTAATTTTTATTAGATTTCTTAATACTTAATAATAACATTAAAAAAGAAGTGTCGAGAGCGCGCACCTGAGGTATTTAGATAATCTAGCTGTCAATACAACCATTTAGAGCCTCTTGCATTGACAAAAAACTAATTCACCCCAACGAGTACTTTACTCAATTATTTGAACTAAGAACATGATCTTTGTTAAATTTTTAGAACTTACAAGGAGCATCCACATCCATACACAAATCAAAACTGTAGCGGCAGTATTTTTTATAATATAATGTCTTTTTTAATTGGTGGCGATTTAAAAATAAAATTGGTCGGCAACAATCATCGAATTTAGAAGAAGATGCTGTACCTAATTTAGTGGCTAAATTAGTCTCTGATATATATTTTTATTAATTGTTATCGATAATGTGAAAGAGGGGTTTTTAACAATTTTAATTAAAGTTCATCTGCTTGTGGTATAGAAGAACCTAACAGAAATTTTTGACTATAATTAATTGTATGACTCTTTTGCATTCAAGATATTAACAGATAATTTATTTGTCAATCGGTTAATATCTAATTTAAAAAATTGTTATAAAATTTGATATAACTTTGGCCGGATTTCAATTGTTGAGCTTTTGAACAACCTGCAGGATATAGAAGACAGTGCATTTAAAGAGTTCGGTTGGTATTCTTTACCAATATCTTAATTAATTCTAAATGAATAGAATATGTACTTTAGATTACACAAATTGTTTCTCTTAAGCCAGGGTCAGTGGGGAACTCTCGGAAACTTGATAGCAAAAGGCACGTGTTCCCACCAAAACGAAATATGGCAATAGAAAACTGAAATTTTGAAAATAAAGTTAATTTGTTTGTCGCTAGTTGAGGTCAATATCCCATTAAATATTGTTAGTATTATTGATTAGACAGGACTTAGGTCATTATATAGGCATCTTTTAATTCTTTTTAACGATATGGGTGAAAGGTTTAATTGTTTCTGATAGATCGGAGGATATATCGCCGACATCATAATGTATCCCTGTCCGTCTATCTGTATGAACGCATCAACCCAAAAGACTAAGACATAATTCGGTATGGTATATTCTTACAAAAAAATACGCTGCGTAAGATTATTTTGGATTTTATATATTCCACAATTAAAGAAAACATTAAATATCATTTTCTTTTTGGATTGTAAATAGAAGTGGATGCTTTGTTTAAATTCTGATAAGTCATAAAGATCGTGCTCTTAGCTCTTAACGCAGTCAAGTAATTTTGATGATTTCAAGTATCATGCTAGATGAGTATACTTACGCATATGAGAAATATTTGATAACTCCCTTTATCGATTATCCGTTGGAAACATACCTACCACCTATCAAAACGTACTAGTAAAATTGGATATTTGTATACTAATCCCATTTAAAATAGTCAAAACGTGCATAGTAGTTAAATGCAAATGTTTGTAACAGGCAGAAGGCAGGCAGGAGGAATTTTCGAACATCAGAAACTAGTTCTGAATTCCAAAAGCTATCGAAGTAATTTTTTATACGTATATTATAAAGACAGGGTTTTTTTCAAAATAGATAATTAAAGTTGTTCTTTAATTATAATCAGGTTAGCCAATACCTCTTGACTTAAGCACTCTTCTCTCTCTTACTAGAAAAATCTCAACCGGTATATACAAACTGGCAAAATAGAAAACTGTGCGCAACACAATATCCATTAGTATCAGAGACATCCCATGTTAAATTGTAGGCTAATGCAATTATATATCAAAGCAAGTTTTGATTCCTGTTTTGATTTATTACAGATTTTTTAAGACTATCTATTTCTATAAATCTAGCTTTATAGTTTAAAACAACACATGTCGATTGTCCGCTTAATAAGTTAAAGTGTAATAACAAAATGGAGTTTTGCCGCTCTGGTAGTTGAAGACATTTGAAAGAGCAAAAACATGAAAATCTTGTGTGTTAACTGTCATACATGCTTGATGGTTAGGGTATTTGTGAAAAAATATATTGAAAAGTATTTTTTATGTCAACTTATATGTCGATATAATTTAAAATATTTTTACCCACTTTATAGTTATTATATTATAAAACCACTACAGTAGAAACTGGATGCAATTTTTTCCAACTTAAATTTTTTCATCATTTTATCTGGAAAATAATTGTGTTATTGCTTTAGAGATATATGGAAGTGGAATTTCGAAAAGTTCAGTTCGGCAGTTCATCAAAATATTGTAGACGTATATAAAACATCAGTACCTGAAAATGGATGCCGTTGTTACAACCGAAGTAAATCAGAAATTCCAAAGGCTTCGTTTTTACTTATTCTCGCGCTGGCAATACATAGATTTTAAAAAATAGTATATATTAATCAGTTATAAAATATTAAAATTATTTATTAACTTTTCTTTTTTTCAGGTATTGGATGATTTCACGAAAAATGGTTTATTTAAAAACGATAGTAATAAAAATATTGATATGAAGGGACACATCAATTATGAAAAAAAAATTAAAAGAAAGAGTTATATTAACATAACAATTATAATTTCTAAAAGACAACATACGTCATATTTGGAGCTTAATATGGCGAACACTATATCCATTATGTCCAATATGTCTAATGCGTTACGAAATGTAGTGAGCAAAAAACGCATCCGTTATAAAGAAAAAGGATTTAATTTGGATCTCTCCTGTAAGAATTAATTTTTAATTATCATTTATATAATAACAAATTTTAGATTATAACAAGAACAAATAAAATGTAATAAATTTATTATCTATTCAAATTAAAATTATAACCGTTTTAAACAATAAACACCGCAATAATCAACATGACACAAACAAAAATCGATATAAATTCCTTTAATTTATAGGATTATTGAATTAAGATAATAATGACACATTCGTAGTCAAATAGTTTAAATCTTGTTGTTTTGATTATGAATAAGTTCGTTGTTCAGGCTAACCCGTTATTTTTATAAATAATTACTCAATTATTTAGGTTAACAGCGCATTTAATTATTTTTATTGCAGATATTTGCCCTAATATTATTGCTATGGGATACCCTGCTCCTGACATGGTTGAAGGAATTTACAGAAATCGCCTAGATGATGTTTATAAATTTCTGGAAGAAAATCACGGAGACCATTACAGAATATATAATCTGTGTTCAGAACGCAGCTATGACATTGAAAAATTTCACAGGGTTCGTTGCATACATTTTAATGCTATTCTTAAATTTTGATTGTCATTTTTATATCTAGAGAGTTGCAACATTTCCTTTTGAAGACCACAACCCTCCTACCATTGAGTTGATACAACGTTTTTGTCATGATGTTGAGTCCTGGCTTACTAGAGATTCGTTAAATGTTGTTGCCGTGCATTGCAAAGCTGGAAAAGGTAGAACCGGTAAGCAACACCTTATGATTAGTTTATTTATTTATGTCTTTGAAACGGTTGACTTTATGAGTGTCAACTCAAGTAATTAAAAGAATATAAATTACAAAAACTTACTTGCTAAAAGCCTAATGAAAATATAAATATTTCTAATAACAACGACACGATGAGGGTATTTTATTTGCCAGTCCGGGCAGCTATGCCCCTATTCATAGCAAGTTTTGTCAGTGATGTAATAGAGCCTACGGCCAAAATGGATAGGAGAAGTTAAAAGAAAAAGTCTATGTTAATATAAGTCTTAAACTAAATTTTATAATAACAAAATTAAAATATGAAAGTGAAAATAATAAAATGAAATAGATGGCAAACCACTGATCCGGTGGGGTGAATATTTAGCCAGCCCGGCAAGCTATGACCCTTCTCATAACTGGGAGTGACCAGTGATTTGCCGAAGATATGCTGAAAACAAAGATTCGATTAGGGGAAGAGAGATTTCAGAGGAGAATACGTGATGTAGGGTATTATATTGAGTGCATACTACCCGAAATGAATTGTGCAAGGCGTAATCCGTTGTGACCGTAGACAAAAGGAGAGGACAGTAATTCTAGTAGGTCAAAAGGGGACAAACAAATTTAGACCACCTAGAGGAAAAGGTGAATCTATGTCGCCAACTATTAACTTATGTAGGAAAACAACACCAAGTATCGTTCTACGGTTTGTTAACGACGGGAGATTCAGAACTAAAAGCCGACTGGAGTACGATGGTAAACTAAGATTCGTATTCCAGTTTAAACCACTAAAGGCAAAAAGAAAAATTGCTGTTGAACGGACTCTATTCAATCCTGATGAATTTTATACTGCGGACTCCAAATGCATGAGCAGTATTCCAGGATTGGACTTACCAAAGATATGTAAGATATGTTTAGTTGTAAAAAGGTCGTTAAACTCTTTTGACCACCGTTTAATAAAACCTGAACTCCCTTAGCTTCGTTTACGATAGTGGGTATGTGACTATTAAAACTTAGATTAGAGTCCAGAAGAACATCAAGGTCTTTAACAGCCTTGATGCGTTGAAAAGGAAAATTGTCTATGGTATAGCTAACTACATGGGGCATAGAACGGCTAAACATCATAAACATACACTTAGAACAATTTAAATACAAGTGATTGGCTGAACACCATAGTTGCACAGAATTTAAATAATCCGGTAGGTACGATGATGTAAATAATCAGATTATGATAAAATGAGTTGTTTAGCTAATAAGCTATTTTATTAGCTGCTGCAATAAGTAGAAAGTATATTTCCGAATTTAAAGCTTATTGTCGTAGCGATGCGCTATGCAGCATAAGGGCATGAGCACCGAAAAGGGTCAATGCTCAGATCAAAGAGAGCGATAAGGTAGCGAGAGGGCGTGGGGAGCTTGGCTGTGATTACAACAACTTAAGCTTAGCATAAAGCAACTAGAAGAAGTACAGTGGGCAGCGCAAACAAGTTATACAATAAAAGTGCGTTACTTTACGCTGCACCACTGACTATTGAATATGTCATTTTAAGTATATAAATTAAGCGGCTGCGTGACCCGACATGAGTTTTACATTACGACAATAAGTTATAACTGAGGGAAGGTCATTGAGAGCAGTTGGGAAGGAAAACCAAACGGTCGAGTTTTGAAATTATAATATTATGGTTGAAAGAGTCAAAAGCTTTACTGAAGTCAGTATAAATGACATCAGTTTCCTTTTTTGTCAAAAAACCATCATTAACTCATGAGGTAAATTCTAACAAATTGGTCATAGTGGACCGACTCTTAACAAAACCATGCTGGGCAGGGGAGATAAGAAACTTACAGAGATGCTGTAAGGAAGAAGTTATTATTTTTTCAAATAATTTAGTTCGTAATATCAGACTGACCACCTTTTTTGCGCAGAAGAATGATATACAATTCTTTCCAAAGAGTTAAAAAGACAGCCGATTCAAGGGAAAGAATAAAAAGCTTAAGAAACGTACGAAGAAGGGTACCCACCACTCCTTGAGAAGACAACTTGGAATATTATCTAGCCCAGCAGAGAAGGAGGTTTTTATGGAATTTATAGAGTGTGATATAGTGGGGATAATGATCGAGTTGGTAGATACAATGTTATGGGGATAGAACTTTCCAAAGTCCCAAGAAAGAAAGAGGAAGGTAAAATTAAAATTGGCTTTCTTAAAATTTGATCGACCCAACAATTAAAAAAAAATAAAACTGTTGACATCATTTTATAAATGACCCCGATAAACATCATGAATGAATCATTATAATCAATACAAAAGGTACATTTAAGACGTAAATGACACCAGCTAATTCGACCGATTTTTTAAAAGGAAATAAAAATCTTCAACCTTATTATTGGTTTTTAATCTTCAGTGTCCATAAAGTGAACTGTGGTATGGCCGTAAAAAAATAAATAAATAATAATGAATATATTAAAAACTAATTCTAATACTACTAATTCTAATACTACTAATACTATATTATTTAATATATTTATACCTTTGAAATTGTATTTATTGCAGGCACAATGATATGTGCATACTTGGTTCATAGTAAATTCATGAATACAGCAGATGAAGCGTTGGCTTATTATGATGAAAAACGTACAAAAGATCGAAAAGGAGTAACAATTCCATCTCAACGTAGATATGTTCAGTATTATTCAAACTTAATCCCAGATGTACGGTATGAAACTATAAATCTTTACGTAAGTATGATTTGCATAACGCTTTTCTTGTACGACTGTAAAATATATGTTTTAATTGTTTTTAGGTTTGTGAAATTCGTTTCACTGAGGCAAATTACCTGCATAGCCTTGGTACAGTGCAATGCTCGATTTCTGACAGGCAAGACTCTTCAACAGAGAAACTTAAGGCGCATGTATGTTCCATTTGGATTATTTAGTTAAATTTACAGTATTATTATTATATTATAAAAATATACATAATTAAATTAAATCATAATGCTATAGATCTTCGCAGTCTGTCCGTATTAACTCAAATTTTGCACTGCTCTAGATGCTGGAGACTTAGCACATCGTATGTTTCAAGTCAGATAAATTTATACAGTTTTTATCTGTGCCTTCAACAGTCGTGGCAAATTGCTAAATTCTGTATATTTTAAGTTTAAAATAGTAATATTGTTTATTTTGCGATTTATGGTTACAATTTTTCAATCCCATCATCAGCTTAGTAAGGTCACCTTTCTAAAATTTCTGTTGCATTGTTTAAATTGTAGAGTAACTAATTAAAGTAACAAATAAGATATATTTGAAATGTGACCAATTTGAGAAAGTAGCAGTGTTTTTAGACGTGTACGTGTGCTATACCCTGTTCTACACTAACAGTATAATTTTACTCACGAGAATGGGCTTTAGATCAGGTTAAAATATTCACTAGGGCAATTAACATAATTTTGTCCTATTTCTAAGTGGATCACACGAATTACATTAAAATTTTACTTTTTTTCATCTAGGAACTAAAAATGTGGACAATTGATTTCCAAAAAACTTTTTTATTGGATATAAGTAATTCACCATTAACAGTTTCTGGTGATATTAAAATCGAACTTACCCAAAAATCATCAAGAAAGATGAATTGTCACTTCTGGGTTAATACATTCTTTGTGCAAAATAGTGCGGGTATGTATACATTTTTTGCTGACAATTTAGTATATTCATGTTAAGATCTAATAAAATAAGTTAATAAATATTAAAAGTAAAAAATAATACAGTTATTTTTTATATATATATTTATATTCTGCTATTAACAATGACACTAGTTTACAAATACTATATGCATCAAAAAAGATTGAGATGTGATAAAAAACTGGAGACCACATATAAAAACATTATATTTCGACAGTCGATTTCCCCGCTAAGTCGAAAATCTTAAAAATTCGTAAAATCTGCTGAACCCTTGAAAAAATCGATAATTCGTAAAAATCCTATACATTTTGGTTTTCTGTTTTAATCTTCGTTAAATGGGAAAATGTGATCCCCTTGCCATTTTGAACTATCGGAACACGAATGTATACTGAGGTACTGATCTTTTGACAGGCGTCCTTGCTCGAACTATTATTTATTTTACTATTTCTTCCAGTAGTTCATAATATTCTATCTGCAAGTGGGCGCATATTAAAATTTTTATAAAATCTTTACCTTGCAACGCAGCCACATATGTTTCCTCTATTGGCTTGGGTGTTTGAGCATTTTTTCAATATAAAACCGATCCAAACAAATAATCCCAGATTCGTTTGCAAGGGCAGTTGCTTTATTCGCGGCTTGCACACGTCGCTTTCTCAAAACTGCTTGGTCCGCTATTTAGTCATGTAATCAAGTTACAATCAACCTAAGCGAAATAACTTTTATTATTAATCCCACGGGGCAAAACGAGCAAAAAAACTTGGGTGTTATCTTATTTTTGCACATTTTAAATGTATGTGTTAAATGCCATTTCCAGGAAATGTTCTTTCACGAATTGTAGATATGTGTGTTATACAACGAAGGCGCTTCTTGCCTCTGACGCTGTAAAATATTTATATTTTAATCAGTATAAATATTCAATTTATAATGCTTTTAAAATGAAAATTTATTTCCAAGTTCAAATACGAAGTCGAATTTGAAAATTATAAAATTCAAATTCGATGTTGCGGTCGCAATCACTATTTCAAAAGAAGGAGCCTCAAAATTATACCAAATTGATGAAGTCATAAAAGTTAAACTAACAGTGAAATTGTAAAGGAACTCAATCTAGCTATAAATATTTAGTTTCAAACCTGTATTCACAATTCCACTATTATTTATTAGTATTGTTATTTTTTAGAATCTTACGTTTTTCTACTTGAGGCATGAATTTCTTAGCATATCTCGAAGACTGTTACCGTATTATTGAACATTTCCTATAGTTATGGAGTTTAATTTTAACTGTGATTTTCGATTCAAATAATTTACCTATGTGTAATTTAATATTTGAATTAATGTACCATTCATGTGTATATTTAAAACATACATATATGTGTATATATTTATTTATGTATGCAATTTTTATTAATGTATATAATTATTTATGAGCTGCCTTATTAATCCAATGTGTCTTACTACTCCTGATCTGCGGGAATGTTCTCTAATGACCCTCCTACACTTTAACCAATATAAGGCGATGAAGAATGCTGTTTGGGTTTCTTCTTTCTATTCTCGGTTCTTTGTTCTTTTGCTTTATCTCCTCAGAAAGAGGGCTGAAGCAGCTTAATTTTTACGAGGGCTCATTTGCATATAATTATTTTACAATAAAAGAAACCCCATTTACTCAAGCTGATATTTTATCGTTTATACGTTTCTAAAAATGGGATTCAATTTCGAAACTAGATGTGTTGCTTGCAGCACTCTTACTTTGTTTTTTTTTTAAGTAGGATTCATGTCATCTTAGTTATATATCTTTGACTAAAGCATTCTTCCCTGGTTTAACAATATTATTTCTAGATTCTTCTTAAAAATGTATTTTATCTGTTAATTCTTATTAAATATTAAAACTAACGATTGTTTACCATTTTTTAACAAACAAGGAGAAAACGATTACGATTTCGTTTTACCATATTAGTTTTTGTACTAACTATATATAAAGGAGACAAAATAAATCATTAGTTTACATTGCTGTTATTTTATCTTCAACCATGTATGAAACAGTCAAAATGAAGTATACCTGAAAACTATGCATATTCTTGATGTTCATTAATAAACGATTGGAGATAACCATGTCCATATGTCTGCCTGTATTATTGTATCGATCTTAGCGTCAACGAGTGCTGCAGATATAAGCATTCCTTTATTAGGATCGTGGGTTTCATAAGCGAATCACAAACGTCCTCACCGTTTTCTTTTTCTTAAAAATTATAAAGTTTTTTTTTTACCCAGTTTGATTTATCATTTCATAGAGACTGTAAGGGCATAACTCACACAAATCGCAATATGTGTGTATATTTTTTAAATTTCCTTGATTAAATTGGTTAACAACAATAGTGGTGGGCAACCCTTTTACAAATCTATGTACGAAAACTTCATAAAGGACGTGGATAGCTAATCGGATATACAGCATTAGCATATCTAGTACAAGACCCTTATTTTAACATATATACCTAATAAACCAACCATGATACAAGGTCACTTGATTGTCTATCTTTATATCGTAGTTTTCGTTTGGCGATCACATTTAATTATTTATTTTCTATACATATATATATATGTCAGTAAGAGCAGCAATACTTTTGAAACAGCCTGATGAAAAATGTTATATATACATATATACACAAAATACACATAAATTTAAATGGTTCTCATAATTTTACTTTTCAGTCCGCATTGCCGATGAAAATAACACTAAATTTATGTATACTTTAAACAAATCCGAAATTGATGGTGCGCATAAAGACAAAGATCATAAATTGTTTCCGGAGGATTTTAAGGTAATACTTTATTTCATAACATTTGTTTTCTCAAAATTATACACATATTTACAAAGAAATTTATATATACCAAGTAAGAACGTTGCAGTCCGGTTTTATTGACAACGTAGCTGGTTAACAGTGTTATAAAAAAAAAACACGAACCCTTGCATTTTTAAAACACATCAAAACTTTAAGTAAAAAAAAACATTTTTTATCTATGCGGTACTGAAATACACATACTCGAGAATTATATTTTCTTTTTATTTATTATACTTTGCTTTTATTTATTCAATCTTAATGAAATCTTATAACTTAATATTTATTAACAGTTCACTTGAACTGTAATGTGATTGCACGACCCTAGAGTCTATCGCTGGATTAGGTCGGTCATTACGACGTTGACGGGATCGAC
This sequence comes from Drosophila lacertosa, assembly GCA_004143845.1. Lineage (NCBI taxonomy): Eukaryota > Metazoa > Arthropoda > Insecta > Diptera > Drosophilidae > Drosophila > Drosophila lacertosa. The sequence goes on along the minus strand of SCDZ01000754.1, from coordinate 8,755 downwards.
TGCGCAACCTTGTTAAATCTCTCGCGAGATGATTGGGTTGCGAAGAGAGCTTGTCATAGTACTATTCTTAATGTTCTGCTATTACATCTCTGAATGGTTGAATTTGCAAGTATCTTTGTATGTTGTCGTTTCGAACGTACCACGGTGCCCCGTGCTTGCGCCACGTGAGACCTCTATCATACATATTGTACTCCTAGATATGTCATTTTGTTTGCAATGTTGCCTATTCAGGGTAAACGTAACGTGCTTGCATTATTGTTCGTTTACTTTTTCTGCCAATCAGATAGCCAGGTTGTGCATATGCTTGTATTGGGCATTTGGAGCTGCTGAGAATAGCTGTATTGTCAGCAAAGGTAGACGTTGTTAGTCGTTGTTGGGATGTCTGCTGTATAGAGGTCGTATAGTGTTGGCCCAAGTACGCTACCTTTAGGAACTCCAGCTACAATAGTAGGATCGTCGGACATAGCTGTCTTTCAGCTCTCTGCAAATTTTCTGTCGTAGAGATTTGACTTTAAAAGCTTATATGTGTTATTATCTAGCATTGCTTTTAATCAAACTCTATCGAATGCTTGAGAGACATCCAAAAATATTGCAGTGCAGTATTCCCAATTTTCGAAAGCGTTTCGTATTTCTTCTGCTCAATTGTTCCGTGTTTTTCACGAAAGGCGAATTGATGCGATGATGTTGTGGACTCTTAGAAATGGATTGCTCCGAGTCAGCATGCCTATTTCGGAAAATTTGATAGACACGAAATAGGCTAATAAGCTTATATGTACGACGAGGGCATTGTGTGATCTTTTCCTGGCTTCGGTATCATTATGATGACTGACTTTTTCCATCTCTTTGGAAAGTGGACAAGTTTTAGGATGGCATTGGAGATATGGGTGATAGTGCAAACGCGCAATATGGAAGCTCAATAATCATTGTTGGGGTTATGAGGTCGCGGCCCGGTGACTTTTCGGGTTCAGTTGTTTTTTGATAATATTAACGATATCATTTGGGAAAAACTCGTAGCGGCATTCGGCATATGCTTCTTCTAAAGTTTAAAGCTTTGGTTAGTTTATCTGGGGCCTCTTTTAACTTTCGCCGTGCAGATGCCGATCTGTGGTATTGCTATTCTCGACATAAGCGTCGTTTTTCAAAGACAAGCTGTTCGATTTGTAGATTTATCTTCTTTTGGTTGTAATGTGCTTTTGTAGTTTTAGATGTTAAAAAGCGAGTTCTGGTGACTAAGATGGGCTGAAGTGTATTAACAAAGTTGTCGATGTTATCTGCAGCGTTAAGAAGAGGCTTAAGCTCTATGTGTGGGCTTATATATTTTTTGTATTTTACCCAATTAGTTTTTTGTGAAGTCAATCCAATCGGCCTAGGTTAATCGAAGTATGTTAATTAGAACAGGCGAGTGATCAGATGAGAGATCTGAAAAACATTCGGCGCTTACAAGATTATATTTCTAGTAATTGCAAAGTCAATTAGATCGGAAAGTTTCTTATGGGTCTGTTGAGCAGTATTTGGTGCACTTGAAGAGACATGGTCGACCTTGTTAATGGCTTTTATAAGTCACAAGACAAGATCCCCAGTGTGTGTGCCTCAACTCGCCTTTAGTTATGGAGATACGAGTGTAAATTGGCGGCTGGTATATTAAAATTTTATTTGTTTGTAAGGTGTGTTTCTGAGAGTAGCATTACGTGGATGTGTTTTTTGAGTAGGAATTGAGCTAACTGAAGTTTATGCTGTGAAAGGCCTTTAGCGTTCCACGTAAATATACGTAGGGAAGCCATTGATAATTTTGTTGTTGTGATACCAGCACTTATATCAAAAGATTTTTTGCTCCGGTCGGTTGTTGCAGCTGTTGTGCCGTGTTCAGTTCTGGGTGTGTTGGTCACGACTTTGGTTAAGTTTTCGGGACCAAATGAGGATTTGGCTGCAATGGAAAGGAAAACGTCTGGGTTTGATTTGGTTGCTATGAACGGACCGTTTTGAGAGTGTGTAGCGGTAACCTGCGGTTGGATTCGACTTTCCATCTCTTTCAATATTGGCCAGCCTTTGTAGTTTGCTGTGGTGGTAATCCACCGTAGTTGCCGCACTTTTTTGTGCAGGGGTCGTCTTTGCTTGATGTGCAGGGGTCGTTTTTGCTTGTTGTGCAGGGGTCGTCTTTGCTTGCTGTGCAGTGGGCGGAGGTATGAACCTCTCGGCAAACTACACACACCGCTTGCGGTGTACAGTCCGATCTTGTACGGCCATATTCTTGACAATTTATACATTGAACCGGACCTTTGCGTTTATGTGAGTTTTCTACTGTTATTCTACAGTGCAGTAGGAACTAAGGTTTGTATATTGGGTGCGTTTTGTTTTACTTTAAGGACTTTTGTGGTTCAAATACTACCTTCAAGAGTAGTTGCGGCTTTCTATCCTTATTTAAGATGTTGAAGACTGTCTTAGCGCTAAATCCGTTTTGTTATACCGCCTTGGTAACTTCTGCGGGTGTTATATCAGTTGCAGTCCCTTGCTGCTTTTTAGATGGTACGTGTGAAAGTTCTTTTTACTGTCGTTTAGATGTATACTGTCCTTAACAAGTGGAATTATGTGGACAGTGTCCGCTCCAATAAGCTATATAATTTTGTTTGTTTTGTTGTTTTCTCTCTATATAAGGGGGTGGCTTTGGCTTTCTTTTCTCAGCTTCAGGGGGCAGATCGTCACAGGTGTCTGCCAGAACTCCAAATCAGTTAGTATTAGTAGGCTTTTCGCTCATAGCTCGGCTGGAAATACCACGGTTAATATTTGGCTAACAGTTTTAAGGGCTCGACCTTTTTTAATTTGAATATAGCGATCCATTCCAATCTGCACGGTTGGCCTTGTTTTTTTCATTGTTTATATTTTGTCCAACTGACAGCGCGGCGGTCGATGCAATAGTTTTGGTGTGGTTTGTATTGATCGATAGCTCATAGATGGCTTATTTTGCCGTGTGTGTGTTAGACGGCAGACACACTTTGGGTTACGTAACACGAATTAAATGCATTAACAGTGTTAATGCCGCCGATTATATAATTTATGTGTGTTAAAAATTGATTCACCTTACAGACCAAAAATTTTTGAACAACCGTTAAAAACTAAAAAACAGATTCTAATAATGACAAACTGTAAATATATAATTGTATATATAAATATCTTTCTTTTCAAATTCGTATGTGGAGGAGTAAGTAGTCTATCCGGATAACAATTTTTATTCTAAAATTAGTGTGGGAAAAAAAAAAAATTATTTGTAACCAATAGCTAATAGTTTCTTAAAAGCACGAGACCGGCTAAAAAGCTTGTAGATTCACCACCACATAAATAGAATGGAACCAAAAAAAAGTATAAATTAAAAGATGAGTAACTGTCACATTTTAAATGCAAAAACCATTTCATTTTAATGCGAAAGTCTATTGATACCCAATAGCCGAAGGCCTGCTACTGCAATGAAATAATGCGGAATTCAGTTGAGTCAATTGATTTATTTAAGTTCGTTGTAATTTATCATGTATTAATTTTGATCACCAGTTGTCAAAACGAGTGAAACGAAAGTGAAAGAATATTAATTTAAATATAAAATGTTAAAAGTTTTAAGGAAGTACAAAAATTTCTTATGAGGACTTTTAATATACATATACCACCCTTTATTATGCAAACTGTTTCGACAAAAACGTATTCAAATCGTTAGCCAAATGGAAAGGTGTTATTAGTATAAATATAAATATAAATATAGATCTTAATCTTTTAAAAATTCTAAATTTTTCAAAATTATACAGTTAAAAAATATAATTTATCTTATATAATTATAATTCAGTCGGGTATGTTTTAATCCTGTCCAGTAAATTATCATGGAAAAGTAAATGGGTTGAAGTGCGGCAATCGGTGATCGAAGAAAGAAAAAATTTAATATTTAGAGGTCATTTGAGACATTCGGCTTAATTATAATATTTTGGGTTTTAACCTTTTAGTTGGCGGAACTCCAAGACCAAAGCGAGAGAATGAAATCAATGCGGTCTAGGTTAAGAAGTATTTTAAAAATGTTGATGTACCGACGAACTGCGAAACCCACCCCTTTGTCATATATTATCAGATTAACAGTTTACCACTCGGCGTAGACTTTCATGGTGTATTGACTTTATCTTTTTGACAAATTAAAATGAGCAACTAAATTAATTTGTTCACATTTTGGGGATCTAGATGTTATAGACTCTATGTTATCCCCAAAAACGCCTTTGAAAACCAGTCTATCAATACTACCAAATTTAAAAAGCTTTTGCAAAAATATATACTTTTTAACTGAAAAGCTTATTTTTAGATTTTGTAATTTTCGAGATCGGTATGGCCATACCGGACTTAATCAAATTGATGTCGTGATTATTTATATTTATACAGCAGCGAACAAAAGTGAGTGCATGTTACGACACTATCTTTCGTCATACATAAAAATAAAAACATGCAAGCAAATCAAAAACTTAAACTCACTTTTGTTCCAAAAAAAAAAATTAAAAAACTTGACGCAATATCATTATTTGGTCCATAGGACCCTAATGGAAACAACTTGATTAACGCGGCATGGCATGTTCTATAACAAATTTTAAATGATATCTTTTAGAGTTCAATGCCATTTCGCATTAACACGACCCCAACAGTTGTCCATGTTTCTTGAGGCTGCTTCGTACTGCCCGAGCCATTTTTTCACGATTGACCACAGATGTTCAATCGGATTGAGGTCGGGACTTTGTGCTGGCCATTCCATCAATTGAAAATTTTGTATACCAATCCATTCCTTTAGAAATTTTTCCGTGTGCTTCGGTTTACCATCTTGTTAAATGCCCATTTCTCTTTCCGGATAAACACATTTGTCCATAAAAATGGGAAGAGGGGTTTGCAGAAGCTGTATATAGTCCTCTATTTGCATAAAACTATCTAATCTAACTAAATGCAGGTATGTTTTCATAACTCATAACTCAAAGGTCGAGTCTGAGTCCAATTATAATTTTAAACTAACTTTGACTTGCGGTTTGGGAGTCACATTCGGTCTCTTTTTGAGCTTCGATCACCGCCGGTTTATTAATATCAAGCCTCACGGAAATGGTAACCGAAAAACAGCCCTTCTCCGTTAGGCACACAACACTATTTTGAATTTCTACAGATAATTTTCACATTTTTATGAAAAAATGTACAATTTGTTTTAAATATGATAGTAATAGACAAAAACACCTTTATTCGCAACATTTTTTAAACTTCTTTACGAAGAAGAAGCAAAAGGTAAGCACAAATATAAATGTAAATCTGCATTGTTTGTGCTGATAAGACAAGTGGAAAAGCGAAAATATGTGTTATAAATATAACGTGCAGAAGTGAGTTTATGCGGGTTATTTTTCTTTATTTTTTATCAAACTCTTGAACTCATCTAATTAATGTTTATTTTTTTCTATAATTTTTTACAAGTAAAATATTAAGAATAAAATCTAAAAATTTGTTTGTTTGTTTTGTTTTTGTGTAGGATGAAAGCCAGTGACTTGAACATGCACTCACTTTTGCTCGCAAAAAACTCAAATTAAAAATTAAATAGATTAAATAAAAAAAGTTTAATAACGTATCGGTCTAGCAATTGTTTTAAGACATTAATTTTAGGGTTAAGTGTGGTTTATAGCCACGAAATTATTTCACCTTAACGGTCAAATTTAAGGACATTGTACAAAATTAAAAACCCCTTTTTACTTTAGGTATATCAGACGAAATCAAACAAAATCAAATCACGCACAAACCAATATTTTAACTAATAACTAAGACATCTGTGATTGTAGTCGTGCATAAATGTAGATCTTAAAATGTATGTATGCAGGCATCTTTGATTTTTATTTCCAATCTAATATTTTGTTTGTATGCCTTTTTAAATAAATATTTGTTTTTATTTGTTATTGCAGATCTCTCTTGTATTTAGAAAAGAAGAAAAACGCACCGACAGTATAAACACTGAACCCTCTGTAGAAAATAAATGGAGCAGTAATCAAAGCTCGGATATGTTTCCTGGTGATAATGATAAGAATCTTAACGGTGAGGGTTCTGATTTAAACTCTCCGTCCTCAAGTCGGTTTTTTGATGGTCCATTTCATACCAGCGATGAAAGAGGTGAAACTAAATCTCACCTTATAGAACATAACAGAAAACTTGTAAGTGTAATGTGTTAGAAAAAATATATCTAAAGATATACGTATGTATTATTGTTAGACTAAAAATCAACATAAAAAATCAACTATCTCAAAATTTCCTGCGATGGCATCTAAACGGAAACAGTCTTCATCGAAATGCCCATTAAGCGTCAATAACACGTCGCCAGGCAAGGACAACAAAAAGCTGCATATTTTTAATCAACCGTCCGTTAAACAATTTGATAAAGTGCCAATAAAGTGGCATAATAATAAAATGTATGAAAAAACCTCTGATGGTCGACGTATATTCGATCGATGTAATATTCCTAACCCTACTGGCGGAGATAAGATCTTCGAACAGAAGTCATACAATACTTGTAAACGATCATCTCCAGATTTAAATCAGAGTGGTGAAGAAGGCGACGAAGATTGGGAATCCGGTGAGTCTATTGTTCACCTACTAACCCCACAAGTACAATCAATGCTTTCTTGTATACCTTATACTCACATTCAAATTTGTAAGCACACAACCCGAATAAATAAATAAGTCAAAACATATATAGACATATGTCAATGTAATATACTTTTACATATACAAATACAGCTGCAAAAAAATAATAGCACCACTATTATACTCTGTTTGATTTATCAAAAAGCATACACTTGGGACTGCAATTTCTTCAAAACTTTATTTTTCTTATATTGTTCAGTTTTCCCCCAATATAAAAATCTAACAACTCTTAAAATGGTTGTCAATATTTTGTTTTTTGCCAAAGGGATTAAAAATGATCGAAAAATATAATAGCAACACTTTACAATTTAGCTGCTATCATAAAAAAAATGATAACAATTTCATTACTGTTTTATATCTACGATTATTCTAAAAGTTTAATATGCGTTGCCTTTATTGGCAATATTGGCTTCACAACGCCTTGTCATCGACTTATCCAAGTCCTGGAATCCATGTGTATGAATTTTGATCCAGGACTCCAACCACTGCCTTTTTGATATCAGTCAGTAAATTTTCAATTCGATTGAGATCTGGCGACTACGCAGAGCACTCCAAGATGCTTACAATAAGGAAAGTACCCCCATATCATTACGCTTGATCCAGACCAACCCAACATGAAGTTGGGTCAGGTCTCATTTCCGTCCACGGTCTTTCGGTCTTCTCCTAACAGTTAATAGCATTTCAGATCATTTTATTTGAACAATCAACCAATTGGCCAATTTCTCTGTAGGATTTTCCATCCAATATTAATTTCTTTATGAGCTCACACTTTTCCAAGGCGCGCAGTTTTCCACGACCCATGATTCTGGATTTGCCTTTTACATAGTGTGGGGAGAATATTTAACAGTATAAGAAAAAAAAAATTTGGGAGAAAGTCCCAAAGTGTGTTATTTGACAAATAAAGCAGAGTATCGTAGTGGTGCTATTATTTTTTTCGCATGTGGAATAATGTAATTTTTTTTTGTATATGGAATATTATATTATATTTTTCTTTAAGTAATGACATTTCAAATACATACAATTGTTTCAAATAGTTGAAAGTCATTATTGGTTGTCTATTATATTTCATTTCAAAATTCATATACTTTTATTACGTTATCCATAGCACTATAAATAGTAATGTTTAAGGATCATTTCTATTCAATAGGAAAAAATTTAGATAATTTATTTAGTAATTGTAATGTATTTTGAAGCTTTTGGCAAAAATAATATTTTTGAAAATAAAATATATGTTTCGGGTCACTAATAACAATTTGAAATGCTATTTTCCCAATGATTTTCCGCAGTTTTCATATATAAAAAAGAATAGTTTACTTCCTTTCTTTAAACTAACAACCTTTACTCGTAAGCTACAACGTTAACCGATAACATATGTGTAACACCTTGATTTCATTAGTTTGCGCTCAATTTTTTTAAAAACTAAAAATGTATCAATTCTAAAAAATGTATTGATTATTAACATATCAATTTCAAACTAAATTAAAAATAAATTAATGATTTTATATATTTAATTATTTTTTTATAATTTTTTTCTTTCAAACTATCCGAAAAATGACCTGTTTAAATTTCGTCATCAGGTTAGCATATATGAATTTTTTTTTAAATGTTTTGCAACTTTTTGGAAACAACTTATTTTTGATCTTATATATTATTATTATTATATATTTAAACATTTTTTTATGATTCTAAAATTGAGTTGATCCTCCCTTGTTGAGATTGATCTTATAAATCCGATTTGGAAGCTACTCGTGCAGATTTTCAACATAATCCAACGAAATGGCTGACCAAGCGCCTTTAATGCCTTTAATCAATTCCTCTTTGGTGGAATATTGCCTGCCAGATTCCTAAACTTTGCGAGCCAGCCATCCCCACATGTTTTCAATTATATTTATGTCCGGTGAGTAAGGCGGCCGGTGCAATAGAACGACGTTTTGTCCTTTTATCCAAGAATTAATCATCCGGTCAGTGTGGATCGGTTAATTATTGTGTTGAAAACAGAATGGCAAGTTTCCAAACAAACTTTTAAAGTGGGAAAAGCAGATTACAGAACGCTTTTATAAGTGTTTGTATTCATTTT
>SCDZ01000753.1:0-47935 GCA_004143845.1 Drosophila lacertosa | reverse complement strand
ATAAAAACAAAAAAAAAAAAAAAAAAAAAAAAAAAAAAAAAAAAAAAAAAAAAAAAAAAAAAAAAAGAACGAAAACCGAAAAAAGATTAAAGCGAAAAGCCTCCAAAGAAATTGTTTTCCTTTTGATTGTTTTTTTTTTATATTTTTCTTCACTGTTTCTTAACGGCTAGAATGGCTAACAAGTGCCACGTTGAGCAGGCGCCCGCCACGCCCACCTACATACACATACCACGCTCACGCATCATCCTAATGAAGCTGGGCACCCAACTGCGCCGACTCTACATCGATGTCCAGCCCGCCACGCTGGCCGAGCGTCGAGCCCGCCTCGCCGAGGCCCAAAAGGCAGCGGCCATTGTCCGCCAACTAAACCCAAAGCCCAAATCTGTCGTCACTGTGATCATTGGGCCCACCGAGGTGCAGTGCGATCTGGAGCTGCTGCAGCTGAACACGGAGTTCTTTGCGCGTGGCCAGCATGGCATGGCCTATGGGCTGCCCGCCTGCGATGTCAGCCTGGAGGCGTTCATGGCCATCTACAAGTGGATGGCGCGTCCCAACGAGGTGGTCGCCCCAGCGCTGCTGATGGATGTCTTCAAGGCGGCCATCTATTTGAAGATCCAGCTGCTTATCGATCAGTTCATGGTGGAGTTTCGTGATCCGCAAACAGCGCGCGAAGAGATCGGCTTTCATATGTTCTACGGCCTGCACAAACTAAATGTTTATGTGCCCTTCCGGAAGACGCTGCGTGTACACAAGTATTTTTTGACTTTGATTGGGACGCGTGAGTTTCTTGATCTGTGGCCAAATGCGCTCGTCTCGCTGCTCGACTCGCCCAGCATTTGTGTCAACTCCGAGGTGGAGGTGCTTATCGCTGTCATCCTTTGGCTGCATCATGATTATCCTGCGCGCTGTGCCCACACCGATCAGCTGCTCGGCTGCGTTCGCTTCGATAGCATTCCATTGGAGGCATTGCTACAGCTGCGCCAGCATACCGCCATCAGCGGATTGGGTCGATTGCTGTTCCGGCCGGAGATCGAGCTGTTTTTGAAGCGTGCTCCCTCGCACAATAACAACATACGGTATTGCAATCGTCGCATCTGGATTTATGATCCACTCTGCGATTATCATCATGACGCCCATTGTCCCAAGCGCAACTTTGTCTCGCTGGCCCAATTCCAGCTGTTCCAGCTGGCGCTGCGCTCGGCGCCCGAGCTCCATTGGTGGCATCGCCATCAGCTGAATCCCTACGTCCATAGCTGTCGCCACGACAAGTGTCGGCGCCTTGTCGCTCCCAACAATCGCAAGTAGTTCGCTTGCTAACACTTTCCAATCCCCTACACTCCAATCACTTACACAGCTTTCTTTATTCTCGATTTAACTGCTCTAAATTTGCCTAACTCTCAACTTTCATTCACTTTGCATTTTGTTTATTCTCGATTTGTACTAAAAAAAAACACCTATTAAAACCTATTCTTTTTGCGCAATAATTTATTTTTTATCATCAGTCATATATTATTTTTATTATATATCATTTTTTTTTCATTCTAATTTTATTTATATGTTTTTCAGCACAACTATTTAAATACTCTGCACAGCTTATAAAAAACATAATTTTTAAATTATGTCTTTTTGTTGATTGCAAATAATTTAAATTTTTATATATATAAATATATTTTTTTTGTTTATCTTTTTCAAAAAACTCAGCTTTTTTTATTAATAATTGATTGCATATATTTTTAAGTTATACAGAACCATTTTAAACATTCTATTTGATCATTCAGTTATTTATTATATATTTTATATTGTTTTTTATTCATATATTTTTCAGCACAAAGATTTAAATACTCTTCACAGCTTATAAAATGATGTCTTTTTGTTCATTGAAACTAATTTAAATTTTAATATATATATTTTTCTTTTTGTGTGGTATTTTTTTTTATTTATCTTTGTCAAAAAACTCAGCTTTTTTATTAATAATTGACTGCATATATTTTTAAGTTATACAAAAATATTTTAAACATTCTATTTGATCATTCAGTTATTTATTATATATTTTATATTGCTTTTTATTTATATGCACTTATTACTTTTTTTTATTTTAGTATCTTTTATGTATATGCAATACTTATATATATATTGAATTGATTCTATTTATTATTTTATTTTTTCTATTTCTTTTATTTATTATTTATTTATTTATTAAACTTTGTGATCAATCGATTATTTATTATATTTATTTTATTATTTTTTATTTATATGCATTTATAACTTTTATTTTATTTATTACATATATACATATATATATATATATACATACATATATAAATGTTTTTCTATGTATATATTTATATATATATTTTTTTTTATTTTATTTTATTTTTATTTTATTTTATTAGCTATTTATTTTTCTTAGCTAATTTTAAAAAAAAAATTCTTTCTATTATAAAAATTAACATATTTTTAATTTGTCTAATTTCTTATAGTGACACTTTTTTTAATAACTGGGACATGCTTTCCATTATTTAAAATAACTTTTTTTGTTTATTATGATAAAAATACCATGCATATAAACATATATTTTTTCTGCATAAATTTGTTGAACTTCTTCTTACTTGTTACTCATTTGTAATTCTTATTTACTCACTTACATTCCAACTATTTAATACTCGACCTAACCCCACTTTTGTAACCAAAATGCAAACCTAACCTCAAAACTACTAGCTGTAAACCTACAAAGAGACATTATTGGCCAATAGAGCTGATGGCACAAATCTTGGCTCAATATCAGTTTGTGACAGGCTTACGTATATATGCAGTTTACAAGCGACCAAATTCCGAGGAACAAACAAACGAAAACCAAAAACTCATTTATAGGTTATGTGCACTATTCGGGGAGGGGAGGAGGGAGGGGGGGAGGTTGTGGTTGTTGTTGTTGTTGTTGTTGGTGGCTTTTGGATGCTGCCAGTTGCCTTCGAGGCGGAATTCGGCTGTCATTTCCAGTCGAAACGTTTAACGAGGGGGCTTTAAGGGGTTAAGGGGTGGGTTGAAGTGGGTTAAGGGCTGCATGTGGACACTGTGTCCATTGTCGCTGGCTGTTAACGAGTTTCTGTTCCCATTGCAACTCAGCATGTGAGGACAGTTTTGTGTAGCGACAATTCCAATTGGAGAATTCGTCGAAGACCTTCAAAATTTTTACATTCATTTCAAATATTTGCCGCTAATTGGGAACGACTTTTTTTTTTTGGGTGCTGACCCAAAAGTTATTTTGTAATTAATCATTTGCTCTGATTGTTGTTATTTGCTGGCATTTTCACGCGCCGTTAAAGTTTAATCGAAAAAGTCGCTTTCTTTTCTTTTTTCTTTTTTTTTGTGGCCAATGAAATTTTCCAATAACAAAAATTCCACAGCAACAAAGCAACTTCTTAACGGTTTTTTCTTCTTTTATGCGAGAAGTTCTTTTGCCAGGCAGAAACACAGTTCAACTTTTGACCAATAAACTGCAGCCTGCAATTGACAAAGTGGGCGGTGCCCGACAAGGGGGCGTGGTCGGGAGTCGTCAAAAGTGGAACACGCAGAAAGTTGAACGCGCAATTAAACCAAATACAAAATTCACAACTTAACAACACTGGTAATTTAGATAATTTGATGTCTGCACTCGACACAAAATTCCACACAAAAAAAAAATATTTCTTTTAACATTATTTTCGAGCGAAATGAAAAAAGTTTCTCTGTTTTCCACCTGAAGGCAACTTTTGTGAAAAGAACATATGAAAATGATTTTTCGCAGTGAGGTGAATAAAAACTTGGTTTTCCCTTATGAGATAATTTTATGAGATATATATATCTTATCTTATATTAAATATATTATATTTTAAACAATTTTACATAATTTTATATATTGTAATTATTTTATTGTCCAGCCTAATTAAAACTATAAAGATAAGCAGCTGACGAGAGAGAGAGAGAGAGAGAGGTGTAAAAGCACTTCTATTTCCTCTCTTTTTTTCTTTATTTTCTCTTTTAATGTTTCTCAATTGCTTTTAATTATTTTATTTTATTTTTACATATATAAATAATTTAGTTAAATTATAAACTTTATGTAAATAAATCTCTTTCCACTTCTCCCTCTTCTCACCCTTTTTAACTCTCTCTTCCTCTCTCTCTCTCTTTCTTTAACTTTCTCTTGTTTGCTTGTTGTCAACAAGTTTCCATCAAAATATTAATTTCCGTACTGAAAGTAACTTTTTTAACTAACTCTCTTTCTTACTTTTTCTAGATTGATTGTATTAAATTTTACTTTAAATATTTATTTGGTTTACACAGAATTAATGAAAAATAAAGAATAAATAAAAATGATAAAAGAAAACATTTTTCTTCCTCTCTCTCTTTCTCTCGCTCTCTTCATCTACACCACTTTCTCTCTCTCTCTCTCTCTCTCTCTCTCTCTCTTCCTCCATCTTTATCATTCTTTCTGTCAATAGATATTAATTATATTTTATTGAACACAAATTTCATTATTTAATACAATTCTTGTGGGTGTTCTTACTATAAAACTTGAATAGCCTTTATTAAAAGCATAATTAAAGTCACAACAGAAGTTTACTCTCTCCCTCACTCCCTCTCTTTCTCACTCTCTCTCTCTCACTTTCTTCTCTTTAAATATTCTTTCGGTCAAAAGAATTTAATTATTTATTATTGATCTATCAATTAATTTTTATTTAAACAATTCTTGTGAGTGTTCTTAATAATATTCTTCATAAATTATTAAAGCCACAACAAAATTTTACTCTCTCCCTCTCTCTCTCTGTCTCTCTCTCTCTCTCTCTGTCTCACACTATAAAAGTTTTCGGGTCGTGGTTGCCTCTGCGTCAGTTGAGTGTCGGATTCAATTGGAGAGCAAACAACAAAAAAAAAAGGGAAAATTAAATAGAGAGAGAGAGGAGAAAAGAAAGCTAGAAAAACAATCGGTTAAAAGTCAAATGAACGTATAAAAAAAAGCACACACACACACAAACACACACAGACCGGTCTTGAAATCAAAAACAAAGCAAATTTTTTGGAAAGCACAAATCGAAGCACGCAAATTAAAAAACCAGACAGCGATGGGTGAAATGCTGCCCCAGGAGCTGGCGGCCAAAAAGACGCAGCTGCCAAAAAAAGCGTTGCCCGCCAAACCGAAGAAGGGCAGCGTCCTGAGCGCCATCGAGGACATACAACGAATGTAAGCTAATAAAAAAAAAAGGAGAGTGAGAGAGAGATTGAGAAAGAGAGAGATATAAATATGTTTTGTGTTTTTTTAAGGTCGCCCGAGGCCATTTGCCAGGAGTTCGATCGCATGGTGGACTACACACAGGAGCGCCATTTCAAGCGAGATCCACAAATGCCCTGCGTGGGCGTTGCCGCTGAGCTGCAGCGTTGTTTGCAGCGTCATCGTCAGCAATCGTTTCAATGTTTTGATGCGATGGATGATTATCGCCAGTGCGTCAGTTTGGCTGCCCAGGATCATGTCGATCGTCTGGCCGAACAGGACGAACTTGATGCGATGGCGCCGCTGCCTGTCGTTCCGCCACAGTCGGTGCCCAAGCCGGCGGTCATCGTTGCCAGTCCGGCGCAGCGTCGCCGCAGCTGGCTGAAGCCCTGGACCTGGCTGCGCTAGGACCTCCTTCCGTCTCAAATCCTTAACTCTCAACTGTAAACTCTCAATCTAAATTTTAGCCGAATTCGTCGAAATCGTTTTTACTAATTAAACTGGCGTCAGCCTCGTTTTATTTCTTCAGTCTCGAGTCGCGTTTTTTTCTTTTCTTCTCGACTGCACTTCATGTAAATCTCCGAGTCCTTAACTCCTGCCTCCTGTCTCCTCCTCCCTTTGCTCCTTTGCGGTTGCAGGTCGAAAGCCTTTCGGCCATGGTAAGCAAACATTAGAATTTATTAAATCCAACTCACGGCGCCGCCTCAGCCAAACACACACAAACACACACACACAGCCAGAAGTGTGCTGTGTGTGCCCAACTTACAGATACCCTATAAAGCGTATAATTATTTTTGTGATACACTTTCTTCTTCATTCTTTGTTAACTTCCCAAGCAATTATCATATTTAATACAATTAGTTTAGTTTTAGATTTTATTATATATTATATATATTATATTATTTATATATATATATATTTTTTTAAATTTTCGAAAAAGTTGTCTATAGATTTGTGTTATTTTATAATATAGAATTTTATCATTTATTTATATAATTATATATTTTTATATAATATATTAAAAGTATTTGTCTATGTCGCAATTTATGACTAATTATATTATTTACTTTTTTATTTTTTGTCTTATTAAAAGAAGACCAAATTTATATATATTCTTTTTTAAATTATTTAAAAAATTTGTCTATAGATTTGTGTCATATTATTATATAGAATTTTATAATATTAAAAGTATCTGTCAAAATCGCAAATTTATTTGCCAGGCGAGATATTTTTTTTATGGAAGTTGTAATAGATTCTTTTTTATTATTATTGTCTATAGAGTGTTGTCATATTAAAACCAGACAGTCATTAAGATTTTATTTGTTAGTATAGCAAATTTATTAACCAGGCGAACATATCGCCTATTGAATTCCTATTTATATTTTTTTAAAAAAGTTGTCTACAGAATTTTGTCATATTGTTATAAAGAATTTTATCATAGTAAATGTATTTGTAAATATCGCAAATTTATCTTCCAGGCGACATGTTTTCTTATGGAAGTTGTATATATTCTTTATTATATTATTTCATAGATACAGAAAAAAAAGAAATCTTTTCTATGTCATATTAAAAGCAAGAAATCATTAAACTTGTTTTTCTTAGTATCCCAAATTTATCTTCCAGGCGACACGCTTTTTGTATGAGCTGTGTTTGCACAATTTAATATTAATTTAGCTTCCTCATATAAATAAATAAATATCAAAAATAAAAGTTTTGAAAAGTGATTCCATATTAAAAGCAGAAATAGATGTTCATATCGCAAATGTATCTTCCAGGCGACATGTTTTCTGATTGTCCGTTTTAACATGTAATAATCTTATTCTACTATGATTTATGCCCTGTGTTTGCACAACTTCCGATAGACTTTAAATACATTTTTTTTGGGAGCCGTGGCAAAAACTTAAGCTTGGCTTTCTTTGTGTAAATTTATCTTTGAAGTTGAATTTATTTAGTCTATTATTATTTTATTTTTTGTTAATGCTTTGCTCCTGCAGAACTTTGATTAAACTTATAAATATATTAAATAAAAATATAAATATATATTAATTAGTTAAACATATTCAAGAATTGTTATTAATTATCGCTCAAGTATCTTCCAGGCGACACATAGAGAAGCTTAATAAGGTATCGATACTGCTGCATGCCATCGATGCCAGCATCCCCAACTACTTCCCTTTTGCTGCTCTCATAAATTCTGGTTTCCTTCCACGGCGCCCATTAAATACACAGAATAGTTAAAAAAGTAAACCTAAACTATGCAAATATGAAGCAGACCTGCGCTATGCGAAGTTCACACAAACAAAGAATTTAATGGCACCTGCATGAGCTTAGGGCCCAGCTTAAACCCTTGCTGAGCCATGCGCCATGAGTACAGGGTATAAAGAGAAAAATTATTGCATATAAAACTCACCTGGCCAAAAAAGAGGTGGCAAAATGGTTTCGGGGAAAACTGGAGCAATAAACTTTTTGGGACGCCTACACACACACACACATAGACAGATATATATGCACTCGTGGGCAGCTAGAGATTTGTATTATCTTTTCACACACACACCTAAGTACACACACACACACACACACATGTGTGTGGGCTGGGCATATACCAATAATCCAACTTTGCTTTTAGCATTTTCCAAACCAAAAATAACAAAAATGGACACACACAAAAAAAAACACACACACAGGCAGAGAGAGCGAAGGACTCCGTGTAGCCAAAAAGAGTTTTTCGGCCAGGACCTGCAACAACAACAACAACAAAGGACATACACTGACCAAAGCATATCGAAGATTGTGAATCTCAAGATATGACATTGATATAGGCATTATTGAAGCTACGTGCTCGTGAGTCCTTTAACCGCAGTCCTTTAGGCAGGACCTGTGTGCGCTGTGGGAATACCATTTGCATCTATTACACATTTTTAATATAATTAGAAATTTAAATACAGAAATAATTGGTTTATTTATTTAAGGCATGAATTTTGTGCATATTTTTGCCTACTAAGAAAAATCTCCTTTGAGGGAAGGAATATTTAAATATGTTTTCATTAAAAGCATATTTGAATATTCTTTCCCATCAACTGACTTTTTCACTGTAGCATAAATATTCTTAAATAAAAATGAATTTTTTTATTTATTTATATATATATATATTTTAAATTAATTAACATATAAAAAAATTTATTAATATTTGCTTGTTTTTTTGACATTTAATTAAAATTAATCTTTTAGTTTTTGTGTTTATTTAAGTGCCCTTTTTTTAAATATTTAAATTAAGTCTCCATGTAATTTTTCTTTTAGAACTTATAGTACTAAACAATTATATTTTTTTTTAAATTAATTTTTTGTAATTAATATTAATGTTAATAAACTAATACATTTTTTATATTTTTTTTTTTGACATTAAAATACATTTTGCGTTTTTATTAAAACAATTTCTGAAATATTATTATTGGTATGTTTATAAATTATTTTTATTTTGCATATATAATATATTTTTTAAATAATATTAAAATGAAGTTATAATAAAATATTTTTTATATATATATTTTTTTATTATTAATTTGGGTTTAATATTTAAAATGTTTAACTTTAATTATTTCTTTATTTCTTATATATATTTTAAGGCTATTTTTATTAAACATTTAATTTTATTTAATATAAACTCTGCTTAACATAAACTAATTTTTTTCATGTTTCAAAGTTTTTCCATAATTGTATTCAAATTTATTGACTGTAAATTGGATTTGTTTGAATTATCGACTCGAAAATGATACGCACACAAAATATCCTTAACCACGGCGAAACGTGATCCTGGCCGCGAAACGAGAGCACGTTTTCTTACATTGAACTACAAAATATCTTTAATCTATAATCTGCAAAACAAAGACAGTGAAAATCCGTTTTTCGACTCGGGTTAAGGCCACAAATTCTGACTTAATAAAAGACGCAAAAAACGGCAGGCAAAAAAAAAAAAAGAAAATGAAAGAAGAAAAAAAGAAATGGGGCTAAAAGGAAAATAACGTAACAGGAACAAAGGCAAATCGCAGTGTACTCAACTAAGCTTACCTGAGCAGCGACTACCACGCCCTCCCGCCCCCCTTTTAGCCTTGTTTGAACCCTTGAGTTTATGCCCGTTTAGCTGCTGTGTGTTTTTTACCTTTAGACTTGTTTTTGCTACTGTTTTTTGTTGTTGTTGTTGTTGTTTTGGTTGTGTAACTTTTTTCTCGTGGCATGAAGATTATTATGAAAGTATCTGTGCTAAGCCCCGCATCCATCTAGTTGTCTGTCCTGGCGGCAGGACAGCCACTCCTTGTGCATGCCGTACCGAGTCCTGCGTCCTAGTCGCACTTTTTTGGGCTCCTTTCTTTATATTTTTATTTTTGCGTTCAACTCGAATTCGTCTTGAACTCGAACTCAATTAAATTACAAGGGCAACAAATCCGTCTGTGCAGCTTCAAGTCGCCTTGTTGGTCCTTTTCAACTCGGATCCTGTCGCCATCGCTTCAAACTGCAAACTGCAAACTGCAAACTCAACTGTTTTCCAGGCGCTGTCAATGCTATCATTTGCAACAGATTGCTGTCACTCAACCAGTCTGTCTGTCAATCTGCTCCGGCCAGCTAAAGCTGTCTGCTCAACTCCATTCCCAAATGCAATTTCGACAGCATTTCAACAATTTTGCTTCAAATAATATCGATAAACGAATAGAACTTAAATAATCATAATAAGGTATAAAGATTTGTCAAATGTCTTCTGTTTATAGATAACATTTTTTATTATTAATATTGATAAAATGAAGTTTGTATAGAAACTTATTTTAACTTATTTTTTTGTTTATCGATAACATATTGTTATAGAGATATAAATTGGTCAATAAATAATAGAGAGACGTTAATTTATGTCTTTTAAACACCTGATTAGGTTTACTGTAGTTAGCTTATTGAAGAACGGAATTAAACACAGTTGTTGACTATCGATAACAGAATCGATAAATATGATTCTGGGCTAAGAATATATAATTAAATGCTTTTTTTAAGTAACTAACCTTCAAATTTTGAGTTAACCAAGTTTTTAATCAAAACAGACACCGCAGCGACCTATCGATAATTTATCGATAATTCTTTTTAACTTCTTTTATTTAAATAAATATGAAAACTAAATAAGTTTTGAATGACTTAGATTAAAATCAAGCAACTGCCGCCGCGCTTTTCTATCGATAACAAATCGATAAGTATATTATTTAAACAGCTTATTAGCTAAAAGTTTTTGCTTAAAAGTAGGATCTAAAATATTACATTATAAACAAACAAGCTACTGCCTATCGATAATATATCGATATATGAACTAAAGTGCTTAAAGTAAAATGCATATCACCTAAGCCAGCACACATTGTAAGAAACTAAATGGATGACTAAGCAAAGTTTGTTATCCTTCGAGTATCGACAACATTGACGGAGAGAGCCTTTAAGCATAAAAACAGTATCATGGGAGCTATGCATAAAGCAATATCCCCCCCGCCCACGTCTTGGCTGTCTATCGATAACATATCGCATTTCCGCATTTCACTAAAATATTCATTTATTCCATTCCGCGAATTTCGCACGCCAAAACTAACTGAGTTTGTGCCATGCCCAGGATGTGGAACAGAAGACAGAGAAAGGGAATGGGCAGGGGGAGGGGAAGGAGGAGGTGGGAAAGGACTTGATGGAATATTCCCATGCGAAGCTCAGTCAAATTTGATGCGGTATTCGCATATGGCCCGGGTAACAACATGTAGAACAAGCGGCTTTCAACTTGAAGGAAATAATGCAAAGCTGTTGCATTAAGTGCATTTGTCTGTTATCCTGGCGCCTTGTTTTTTTTATTTATTTTACTTTTTTTTTTAAGGTTGGCATGTGTAAAGTTTTTGAGCAAGGATGCTGTTTTGTTGGCTTTTGTTTGCTCGGCATGTGCCGCAATTATGGCAGCCTCAACTGTGCGCTGTCTATTAATCAAAAGTTAAAAGAAAGCAGCCTTGGCAATTTAAGTTTAAGTTGGTTCGTCTGCACTTGAACTTGTCGCTCGGGATCAACAAGATATAATATTTTATGAGAGCAGCTGGGAGTCAGCTAGGAGCTCCGATTTCGTAGCTATAAATAAATAAAGCAGCCAAACACAATCAAAAACCAATGAACCAGACCGGCAGCAACCACAAATGACAGCAGCCAGGACCAAGCCAGGACGAGCCAAGCCTTATCAGCTGGCTAAAGCTCATCATCATCATCATCATCATCATCATCGTCATCATCATCATTGGATTTTTGTGGCCATTTTCATTATTTACTTTTGTTTGGCCGCCCTCCAATCGAAACAAATAACGAAAGCGACCCATCAAAAGGACTCCAGCTCCAACTTCCCGTTCAATCCATTTGCCAGGACTTAGTTCGTGTGGTCAACAAAAAAAGGGGGCGGGGAGGGTGGAACTCACTTTGTTGGTATTTTGTAATCGTTTGTTGTTTCGATTTCATCAGCTGACAGCTGTTTGAGATATGTTCGAAAGGCAGCTCTTAACTATCCTTTATCGGACACAATATTCAAGGCAGCCTCTCGAACGTTGGGGAAAGTTCACAATTTAATTGCTTTTCTGTCCTTGGCTTGCAATTATCGCAGCTTAAAGAAACCCTTTAAGCATATTTTTTTTGTCCTTTCGTTTCGTTTGGTTTGCAATATTTATTTTAATTGGCAAATTGTTGAATTAATTGCAAAGGTTTCCAATTTCCATTGTTGTCCAATTGTGAACAAAGTAGTTGTAATTATTGAAGCACCCTTTTTAGAGGGAAAGGGTGTTGCCTTCAATAGAAATGGGGGTTAATTTTTATGTTAAACTAAAGTTTGAGTTGAAGCATGTTTCATTTGAATTTAAAGCAATTTCGAACTAGTTCCCGCCTGGAGCTTTGCATCCTTCAAGAACATGAACTGAAACAAAAGTTTAGCTTAAATGAGATTGCAACTAATTTTAAAAAATATTATTATAATGGATTTACAGGAAAAACGTAAATTAAAAAAGAAGAAGACAAACTTAGGATTGAATTAAATATTTAATATTTAATTAAAATTAAGTAGAACGCTGCAATGGAATCTTGCCTCAATTTAACCTTAGAACTGAAGTATTTAAAAAATGTAGATCGAATTTTGCTTTTGGATTATTAAAATTATTAAAAGATAAAAAATAATTAAAACCCTTTTTAGCTTTTTAATTCTAGAATATGAGTACAATATTATTATTATGTATATATTATTATTATATTATTTATTATACTCGTAGAAAAATAAAATAAATTAAAAACCCTTTCTAGCTTTTTCATTCTAGAATATGAGTACAAAATTATTATTATGTTTACATTATAATTATATTATTTATTATACTCGTAGAGAAGTAAAATTAATAAAATTGCATATATGTTATTATAGAAAAACAATAATATAAAATAAAATAAAAAAATACTTTTATTTGACTAACTTCACTTTGAATTAATCAATCGCCTTTTTATGTGTCTAAAAGTTTTTTAAAGCTAGGGCTAATGGAATCTTGAAGAAGTTTAAGGCCAAAGCTCAATTATTTAAATATGTTTATTCGAATTTATCTTTTAGTTGATTAAAGAATGTAATTAATAATAATAATATAAAAATAGTTATATTATTCCAAGAGCAGAAAAAACCTTATATCAGCTATTTTTTACTATTTATATAATATTATTATAAATTGCATTTAAAAAAAATCCTTTTTGCTTTCACATTCCGGGAAAGCCAAGGCCTTAAATTGAATACTTAACATTTAAAAGCTCAGCTGATCAGTTTAAGAATTTAATTCAAATAGAAAAAATGTAAAAAGTTAACTTTCTTTCTTTTCCACATAGTTGGCTTTTTTCAAGCTGTTTGTATTTATTGACTTTTGTTTAGCTTTTGAAAGCAGTTCAACTTGTAAGCCTCACAAAATTGTCAGCCTTTTTTTGTAAAACTGCAATTTTTTAGCGTTGATTTTATTTGGTTTTGATTTAATTGAGTTTGTTGACGCCTTTTTTTAATAATGGATATGTGGAAGCAGCTTCGCTACATTTTAAAGGATAAGTTTAATGCGCTGGCCAACTTCGAGGTCTACTCGATATGGCAGACCAGATCGGCAGAGCGGCGACGCGAGTATTTGGCTCAGCAGATGATCAAGGATTGGTTTCCCCTCTGCTACTGGTTTATGGTAATCTACAGCTTTCTGGGACTGGTAAGTTTGCCCTCAAACTATTTTCCCTTACTCAGCTATATTTACCCCTCCCCCCACTCTCTGTAGACCCATCAAGTCGCTCAGTTTTTGCGCGTGAGAATCCTTCGCGCTCGTCCTTTGCGCATGTGGCGCGGTCGCGTCTTCTGCGGCGTCCGAGATTGCGCAATCCGCCAGCTGCGCGTCTGGGGCAGCTTTGCGATGATCGCCTGCTGGCTGCTCCTCTTCTGCGGACTCTTTCTGGTGAGTTCTCCTTTATGGTAAACCAGACTCAATCCAATCCTGCTCCAGAACAAGCCCAAGTATATGATGCCCTGGCTACGGCTGAGCAAATATATTCTGATCCTGGACTTGGCTGTCTGGTTCTTGGAACTGATCTTTGGCTGCGATCGATTCACCTGGCAAACGTTGCTCAGCTTCGGTCTGCTCGGCCTCTGTCAAGCGCTGATGGCCAACCTGAAGAAGGTCCTCGACGAACCCAATCATCATCTCTTTGATATGTGAAGTATTTACATAGACTTGTTTCTGTCTGTTCTTTTACCAATAAACTAGTTCGTTCAACTTGGTTAGTTGAACTGGTTCAAGCAATTTCAATCAGTTCCAACTGGTTTGTTTAGTTCAACAGAAACACAATTTTTTGTCGAATGAATTAATTCAGTTCCAGTTAAAATGATTTTATTATCTACTAGTTCCACTAGCTCCACTAGAACCTCCAACAGAGCTCCTGTCTCTTCCAAAACCAGTTTTAGTTCGAGATTCAGTACTAGCTCCAGTACTAGTTCCAATAGCTGTTCCCTTACTAGTTCCACGTTCATTTGCAGCATTAGTTTTAGACAGAATAAGTTCAAAAATAATGTTTGTACTAGTTCATACAGTATAAGTTACAGAACAAGTTCCAGTACCAGTTCCAGCAAACGATAATAGTTTTATTTCCAGTTCCGGAACTAGTTCTACAAAGAGTTTACATACTATTTCATATGTTTTAATTATAGTTTCTGGAGCAGTTCCAATAGTAGTTCCAGTTTTAGTTCCGGTTCCAGTTCAAGTTCCGGTTCCGGTTCCAATAAATTTGCCCGCGTATGTTTCAGTATCAATTACAGTATCTGTTTCAATAAATGTTCCAGCACTAGTTCCACTTTAGGCTTACACTTTAAAGTAAGAACTAGTTCCGGAACTTTTTCAAATCTCCAACTCTAATTTGGGCTCCAAATTATGTATTTTGTAACCGTTTTAGTAAAAGTTCTAATTGTAGTACTAGTTCCAGTTCCCTTACTGGTTCCACCAGCAGTTCCATCAATGATTACATGGCAAGGATTAATTTCAAATCATTTAAACTACTAGTTCCAGTTCCAGTTAATGTGTCAGTTCCTATAATTATTGTAATGCTATTTTTAATAAAAGTTCTCATACTAGTTCCACCAGTTCCACTTTCACTCCCAGTTCTCAGGCTGGTTCCTTTGGTTAGTTCCTGTATCACTTTCACAACCAATTCAATTACCAGCTTCAGTTCGCACTTTGCCCTCGACCAGTGGCATTTGGCCAGTTCGAGTTCCAGTTCCAGTTCCTGTTCCCGTTCCAGTTCCACCGCAATTTCCGGCTAATGCTGCCCGAGCCAGTTCCGGAAACAGTTTCCGTTTCACGTTCGCAATTCACGCTGCTTTATCACTTTGTTTTTACCCAATTTCGCTGGCAACACTGATTCAATTTTAATTACGCGACAATTTGCCCCCCACCACCCGCCACCCACTTCACCCACCCCCCTCCCCCCCCCTGCTTTTCCCCTGGTTTTCCCATTCCCCTTTTGGCCTTTTTCTAATTTACTAAAATTGCGCGTGGTTTGACTTTTGTCCTGGAGCGTTACTTGGGCGTCCAAAACTTAATAAACGAAATGAGCGCCAGACTCCGCCTCCCCCTCTTCCCCTCTTCTCCAGCTCCCCCTCTTCCCCTGATCGTTATTCTTGCTTCGTTTTGTGGGTCTTTTGGCAAAGTTTTGTGTTTAATTTAATTTCGCTTTAGAATTTTAACTCGATTTTGTTCTCATGAATTCGCGTTTAGCGCCTGGCGACAACTTTTTAATTGCCAGGTGGCTTTCACATGTGACAACTGACGCGACGCGACACATCCTTGCGCAATATCCTTGCGACAAGTCCTACTTTCGTACTTGGTATTTGGTTTGTTTCTGCCACAAAAAGCATTCAAATTGTGTTCATCAAAATTGACACGCAAGCCAATTAAAGTTGTTGCTTATTTATAATCATTTGTAATGTTAACAGCCATCAAAGAGAGAGGGAGAAAAGGGAGAAACATGAATCAACTTAATGTTATTAAAAGTGTCTCGGGTTTAATTAGTCATGAATTTTAGCTAGAAATTTAAAACTGAGAACATGGAATGTTGGCTATATAGATAAGGAACCAATTTATAAGCTGACTTTATTTAGCTTTATTTTTTTTATATATATTCCTTTCTTAACCTGAACCTACTTTTTTTACTCCCTTTAAAAATATAACGTAAGAAAAGCTCTTAAATAAGTTGAAAGTGTTCTTGATTTTTAACCCTAAAGAATAACAAAGTTAACAAATTTCAGCTTTATAGTCTATATCCAACTCATGAGTACTTATTAAACAACCCTCGTATATGTAAAAATTTGCCAAATTTAAAACCAACTCAAGTTGATCAAAGTTTTTCCAAGTCTTAAAAAGAATAAATATTCTAGAGGAACTTTACTTAAGGGGTATCTTTGCGCACATATTAAATCTCAGCTCTTCAATATTAAATTATTGCACAACTTAAAGCAAACATTTTCGCTAAGGGTTAAGAAACCGAATATTCGATTTATGATGTGCACAAAATGTTCGTAACTTAATATGCGCATCATTATTTAAAAAGGCTCCGCTTGGGGACAGGGTATGAGAGACTGTTGGGTATGCTTGTATTATTTTGTTTTGTTGTTGTTCAAAGTCCACTTTTTTTATCTACCCTCCTTGCTCTCTCTCTGACAATGTTGCGTATACTTAATGCGTATGCTTAATGCGTCGCGTTGCGCATACGCCGCGTGGGCTGTGAGTGACTTAAACGTTTTGCGCCATTTGACTTAATGAAGCTTAAAGACAATAAAATGCTTAAGTACACAAAAAGTGCCACGCCCACTGTAGGCGCCCCCTCGTCGAACGGGGGGCGTCATAATTTTCTATAAATTTCATACACTTTGATAAGCATTCAATTCTCATGCGAGTCACGTTCGATGTTCGCCGCTTCGTTGTTTGTGTTTGTAAAACTTTTTGGTGTTGGCCAATGTAAATCAGTCGGACGCAGAAGAAGGAGAAGAAGATGAAGGAGGACAGACAATTAAACGCGCCGGTCACGACAACAATGTTTGGGGCTAATGGAGAACGTCTGGAACTTGAACTGGAACTAGAACTGAAAGCTGGGAGATGGGAGTGGAACCGGAGCTGCTTTCGTGCGCACTTCCGTTTGTAAACAATTAAATTTTAATTAGAATACGAATACAAAAAGGCTAAAGATTGAAGTCAGACGTTCTCATTTCCGGCCGTAATTTATTGTTGCGACCGTAAATTAAACGCCCGCCAGCTAATAGAAAAACGAGGCAAGAGTCTCTCTCTCTCTCTCTCTTCCATTTGCCACATTCGGTTTAATAATAAACCCGTGCGGTTTGACGTATTGCCAGCTTAGTTTTGCAGCCACTTAACTGCCACGATTTATGCCCTGGCCCCCCCCCCTTTCCCCCTCTTCGTGGGAAAAGGTGTTGAGCTCCTTGACAGCTGCCTAAGTCACATAATTTGTGCCGCACTTAGAAAACATTTGTTCGAGCCTGGCAAATGTAAATCAAATTTAAGCTACTGCAAACGCAATTTGGGGCAAAGACCAGTTTAACTGTGCAGCCAGTGAAACGTTCCAGAAACTGTTGGCAGAACAAGTGGAATAAACATTTTCTATAAAGCTTAAAGCTTCCAAAAATAAATTAAAGGGTATTGAAAAGTGCAAAGAAGGAGAAACTGCAAGAAGAAGTAGATTAAAAGAATTAAAAGCTGCTTTAAATATTTCTTTTTTATCTTATAAATAAATATATAATTAAATATGTATTAAATATATGTAAATGTAGCAATAAGAGAAGCAAAAAAGAAGACTGTGAAACATTTATGAAAGTGCAGAAAGAAGTAAAATGGAAGAATTGAAAGCTGATTTAAATATGTGTCAAATATCTTATAATAAAATAAATATATATAGATATAGATATGGTATATATAGATATATTATATATAGAGCAATAAGAGAAGCAAAAAAGAAGACTGTGAAACGTTTATGAAAGTGCACAAAAAAGTTAAATGGAAGAATTAAAAGCTGCTTATTATATGTCTTTAATATAAACTAATAAATATATATTTAGCTAAGTATAAATAAATATAAAAGAGAAATCAGTAAAAATGCATTGAGAAGCACACTAAAAAATCTGTGCAGCCTGTAAAACGTTTATGAAACTGCAGGAAGAAGTGGAATAGAAGAATTACAAACTTGTTTGTAGGTTGTCTTATAATAGATACTATAAATAAAAATATAGTTAAGTTTAGTCTTAGATATTTTTCTTATGCCTAAGCAAAACTTTAGTTAATTGATTAATATATAAGAGACAATTTATAAAGACGCTTTTTGGAAAGCTTTTAAGCAATGTTTATTTTAAGAAATAACATACAAAATTCGATCTCTATAAAAACACTCTTAAGTGACTAAACAAATATTTGTTTTCCTTAAAAGAAAATAATGCTTATCTATAAAGTTGACCTCTAACAATCGATA
Source organism: Drosophila lacertosa (assembly GCA_004143845.1). Taxonomy (NCBI): domain Eukaryota; kingdom Metazoa; phylum Arthropoda; class Insecta; order Diptera; family Drosophilidae; genus Drosophila; species Drosophila lacertosa. Next base: position 29,628 of record SCDZ01000753.1, on the reverse strand, counting down.
GATTTTTTTTATTATTTAAATTAATTATTTGTATTAATATTATTTATTGTTAGACACTTAAACATTATTAACACAGCTCAAAAATAAGGCTATCAGAATTAGTTAATATTTACTATAAAGTTGACTAATTGTAAAACAATCTTAAATTGTTGGTTCGAAACTTGGCTAAGCTTGAGTTTTATTTGATTTCAAACAAAACAAATGAAATACTTTTATTGTCAAATATTTAAAATTTAAATTTATTAGTTAAGGAAGAATTTAAGTGACTCTAAAAATTTAAAAACACATATTTAAGTATATATGTACATATATATATATATATATATATATATATAGTATATATATATATTTAAATTTATTTATTATTAGCTGCAAGAGCAGAAAATTAACAAGCATTAAATGCATTGTAAATCAAAACTAAGTTGAGCTGAAATGTGAATCGAAATAATACAGCTAAGCAGCTGTGTATATATATGTCGTAGCGCATTGTAGCAAGCGGGGGGGGCGCCGTAGCTTAGTTGGTTAGTCTAGTAAGCAAGCAGGATGAGATCGTGAGTTCGAATCCGCGAGTCCAGTGAAGTGTCGTCGGGATTGCGAATATCAGACTCTGCTGTGCTTATGTTATAGACGATGGACTTTAGAGATTATTATTTATTTATTTGAACAGAACTTTTATAGTCTCCGACATATATATATGCACACACACGTATATAATATATATTTATATTTATATGTATATATTAATATTGTTTTGTTCGCTTAATTTTCGAATTGAATGAAAAGTTGTGTAATTCTCCTCGGGGCTTAAAGGCGATTAGTAGCCTTGGTTAAATGCTATTATCGAATTGTTTGCTTGTGTGTGTGTGCTTCCTTACAAGACTCCCCCCCCCCCCCCTTGGGGCCACGCCCACTCTGCATTATTATAGTTAAGGCGCATTAACATTTAAAACTAACAGCAATTGGAGTTTGTGCTGCAGTTGGCAACTGGAGGCGTTGCCACGCCCACAACTGTACAGGCACTCAGTTTTCTGGTCAATTTATGAGCTGCTGCATGTTGCTGCATGTTGTTGTTGTTGTTGTTGCTGCATGTTGCTGTTGCTGCTGCTGCTGTTGAAACTTTGCTAACAGCAACAACAAGGCGCAGTTTATAGAGTAGCAACAAATAATTGACCACGCACACAAACACACACACACACACACATACACACAAAACGCGCTCAAGTGGCAATCATCATCTGGTTGCTGCTGTTGATGATCATCGCTGCTGTTGCAGCTGCAACTGGCAATTGTTGCCGGCAGCAACATTGCCGCGTGCCACGCCCCCCTACCCACCCCCCCCCCCCCCCCTTTGCCCTTTTAAACGCCCACGGAGCGCTTAAAAATACATTGCACGTTCAAATTGAAGTGGAAAATGGAAGAAAAAAAACAAGTTACGTCTGCATATGAAATCTGTACCTCCAAAAAAAAAAAAAAGGTGGGCGGCTCGTTTCGGGGGGAGAGGCGGGGGGCGTGGCTCGACGCCTGAAAACGCAGGAAACGCTTTCGCCAACAATGCGCCAAATGGAAATGGATAAAGGACAATCAAAATATGTAAGTTAGAATGATTTTTAGGCCCAGCAAAAAAGAGAATAAAATATGAATTTAAATATAATATATGAATATAATATTATTTTAACAAAACATTTATGGTATAAAATTACATAAAATATTTAGATTTTAATAAAAACAATATGGAGGAAAACAATCCAAATTTATTCTGAATATTTTACTATTTCTTTATATAAAATTTATTTTATTATTTTATTTTATTTATTTTATTTAATTTTATGGAAAACAGTCCAAATGTTTTCTGAATATTTTTTTTTCCTACATAAAATTTACTTTATTATATTTCTAAAAATATTTGCCAATTTTGATGGCAAAGCATAAAAAAATAAAATGCATAAATGTGTGCAAGTAAATTAAAAATAAAAAAATCTTTTTTAAAAATAAAAAATCCTTTTTAAAAAAAAAATAATTAATGTGTGCAAATAAATTAAAATAAATCAAAATTGTTTGCTTAACATCTTTAGGTATTCATTAATTTAAAATATTTTCTTTTATATGTTGTACAGCTTTGATTAAATAACCAAATTCTCTCTTAAAATAAATGTAATTTTATTAAAAATAATTAGTTATTGATTTTATTAATATTTTAATATTAATATTTAATCAGGGGAAGAAGTGTTTACAAGTAGAAGAAGTACTTACAAAGCAAGACAAATATTTGCAAGTCCCGTAAGAAAAATTAACTTTCAAGTTTTTCTTTACTGTCAAATTGTCACTTAAAAATTTTAAATTATTCTCTCTTAAGTAAAAATATAATTAAATACATAATTGATTATTTATCAGCTGTAAAGTGTCCCAAATTAAATTCTGATTGCAGTATGTAAACAAATTTAAATGCTTTAGTTATTAATATTATTTTTAATTAGAATATATATATATATATATTTATTATTATTTTATATTATTTATTTTATATATAATAAATATATTTTATATTTATTTTTTATTATTATTTGAAAAGTAGTCGCTGCAAACACATTTTTTTATTGGCGTTTTCGCAGCGAAAGCGATTTGTGAAACTCGCGAACTGAGGAAAAACAAAGAATGGCGATTTTCCAATATCGAATAACGCAGATCAAATTGTTTTATTTGTTTTTTCCTTTTTTTTTTTATTATTGATAGAGGTGTGCGGTTTTTTTGGCCGAAAGGCGTTGGCGACTTTTGGCTTGCGGCTATTCAAACGAAATGCAATTATGGGCTAAAGCGGCGTATGCGCAATATATTTATAGATATTTAATTGACATGCAAAAGACAATCAAACAGGGTGAGGGACAGAGAGGAGGGAAGGAAAAAGCTGCTGGCAGCGAGTCAAGAAATTGATGCGCGTTGGGTGCGAAAGACATCAAACACTTGAAATATGTTGTGTAAACTTGAGAAATGACAAAAGATGTGAGGGGGGGACAAAAGAGGGGGAGGGGGAGGGATTTGTAAACAAAACAGTGAAACAACAAACAATTTGCCTTTGGCCCCCTGCACATATGAGGAGTGGAGTTGAAGGATGGAAAGATGGAAAGATGCCAGCTTACATCTTATTTCACAGCGTGTAAAGTGTTGCCTTAAAAAAGATGATTGATACGGCAGGGGCGTAGTTAAAGAGGGGGGTGGTTAAAAAAAGGGGGGGTGGGGGTGTAGGTAATGAAGCGGAAATCGATTTGGTGCGCCGGGAAATCGCTTGCCGACTGCAGGCGTGCGTGAAAAAGTTGCCAGCGCCAGGATAAAGGATGAGTCCTGCGACTCAGTTGGAGATGATAAACAACGGCTTGTGCAGAAGAAAAAAATGAGGGAAAAAAAAGCGTAAACAAGAAAATATTAAGCAAGTGAACAAAACAACAACGAAACAAAACACAAAGCAAAACTGGCAACCAGAAGCAGAAGTAGAAGAAGAAGTTGGCGAGGAAGGAGGAAGGAAGGAAAGGGAGGGGAGAAGTTGAAGCAGGACATAAAAGCGGGCACGCGAACAAAACTTTTTTGCCCCCGCTGATTTTATATGCTCTGCCAAAAGAGGCAGGGCATATTAGCTAGGATATAAAAGCAATCCTTAAAATATTAAAATATATACATACATATATTATTTTATTTATATATATTAACTAAATTCATTTCTGTTTTTAATCAACAAAGTTTTTGAATTCAGAATAAATTATGAAAATATACAAATATAAAATCTTTGTTTTTTTATGCTAAAAATTTGTTTAATTCACATTTCTTATAGCTAAGCAATATGTGAACTATTTTTAAGTTTCTTAACAATTTTTATAATTATATTTTATATTTTATATATACTTAATAATTTTCAAAAGTTTATTCAATTCTTTTTTAACTCTTTCATTATTAGATTTATTATTTATTTATTTTTATTGTTTACATATTTATATTTATTCAATTAAGCTATTTTGTTTTTTATATATAATAATAAGATTTAATATATATTTTTTCTTTTCTCGTGTGCATATTTACTTGAATCTTATAAAATTATTATTATATTATATTTTATATTTATTTAAGCAAATACTGAATATGTTTTTTATTCGAAGAGCATATAAATAAATAAAAATGTAATAATAAAGTAATAATCAAATAATGTAAAATAAATATAATTCTAAATAATATATTCTTTAATATTTTCTGAGTCTTAAATTCTATGATAAAATATATATAAAATTAAGGAAAATATTTTAGATCGAACTTACAAAAAAAATAAGTAAAAAGTTAAAAACAAAACAATTCTTATATTAATTTCTTACAGTCTAGATATTTTTAAATATATATATTAAAATTCATGTATAATTATCATTCAATATATCTGCAATAGTAAAATTAATTATTTAATCATTTAAAGTGTGAAAACTTAAACATATTTAAAATAGTTTAATTACAAATGTTGTAAAAATTGAATATAGTTTTAAATATATATTTATTTTTATTAAATAAAACATTTGTTTTAATAAAAGATTTTATGTGCTTTATCAGATCATAAATCATTTAAAAAAAATCTGAAAATAAATCAGTTAAAAAATAAATTTCCAACTCAATTTTTCAGTCTGAACAATAATTGCAAGAAATATCAAAAATTAAAACATATTTTAGATTTTAAACAAACATTAAATAATAAAAAGGAAACCCAAAAAATGTATAAAAAAAAAGTTAGTTTAGTACTTTATATTTTTAGTTTAGTTTGTGTAAAATAAATAATTTATGCAAGTGTATTAAAACTTCTGTCAGGCACTGTTAACGGGTTCCTTTCTTTTTGGCCATATTTATTTTATTTTCTTGCTTGTTTTTGTTTTATTCTGTTTCTTACTTTCTTACAGTTTTTTTGTTGTTGTTGTTGTTGTTGTGTGGGTGCAAAGGCGATTTCCGTAGCAGCTATTTGCCTCTCCCTCGCTCTTCTCTCTCTCTCTCTCTCATTTGCTCGTAACTTTTCACTTAAGCATTTTTGTCACGTCTGCCATTTATTTATATACATATATATATATATATGTATGTGTGAGTGCGTGTGTGTGTGTGTGTTTGTGTGTGTGTGTGTAGAAAATAAATTTTTGTAATATTTACTCAGCGCTTTTGTTGGATTTTTGCGCCGTTGTTTGTTTTTGCCATTGGGCGCCCTCTTCAGGTTCAAACGGGGGCGCTATGTGGGGAGGGGGCGTGGCATGTTAGAGGGTAAGCTGCTGCTGGCCGCCTTAATTTCTTTTTGTGTACACACTTTTGCCGTTGTTTGCCGCTGTTTGTTAGCTGCAAAAAGAAAATCATATTTTATTGTTATCGAAATTTAGTAGCAGCCAAATAAACATCGATCAGCGAATAAGGCGCGGGGCAGGGGGAGCAAGGGAATACCCCTAACTTTTGTGCTGTTTAGCTGGAAGTTGTGTTGCATGTGCTGCAACTTCCGCCTCATGCTAAACTGGGTCAACAACATTGTCAGGCTCATCAGCCAGGACAGGACAACTGGACCAGGACGAGGATGAGAACGAGGACGAGAACGAGGACGAGGACTCGGAACAGGACCTGGACTAGAGCCCGGACTAGGCCCTGTGGCAACAGCAACAAACACTTTGAATGCTGTCACTGCGATTTGGTTCAGGTCTTTAGGCTGTGGAAGCTGCAGCTGCCACTCAGCCCATGTGGCAGGTGGCACGTGGCACGTGGCAGGTGGCTGTCAGCAAATGGGGCCAGTCCATTGTTCTGATTTAGTGCCCAGACTTTTCCACTTTTTCTGCCCCCCCATTTTTCCCGTGAAATTTATTAGTTTAATCGCTCAGCTGCAGTCGCAACTGCGATCAGTTTTTCCGCTTTTTCCGCATTTTCCCCTTTTCCAGCCCAAAACTGAATTTGTCACATGATATATATATATAGACACTCATATACTCTGGCCAAAAATGGGCCCATTTATCTATTGCTCCGGGCGGTAAATTAAATTGGCTGCAGCCAAGCAAAATTCCATTCGATTGCTACACTTTATTTCCCATCCGGACTTGGGAAAAATTGCACAGAAAATTTGACTTGATTTTCTGAAGAAGAAAAAATGGTAAATTAATTTATATTTTTATTTATGGATTTTTTTATAAAGCTCCTGAATGTTCATCTTTTGTATATTTTTAATAATTTTTTGTTGGTGCTTAAGTAAAATTAATGATGACAAACAGAAAAGGGCTTAAAGCCTTTTTAAACTATTTTTAATAAACACTTTCAGCTGCTTTTTATTTTCAATTGGGGCTGGGGAAAATTGTAGAGAAGATTTATTTATTATTATATCCATTTTTATTTATTTATATTTATATTAAGCTCTTTTCGTTTTTTTCTTTATAATCGTTTGTTGAGACCTAATTAAAATAAATGATCACAACTAGATAAAAGCTTAAAGCTTTCTTAAACTATTTTTAATAAACACTTTAAACACTTTAAGCTGCACTTTATTTTCCAGTCGGAAAATTGTAGAGAAAATTTTATTAGCTTTCGTGAATAAAATAAAATATATCGATCTTTATTTATTTTTTTTATTCATTTATATTTTCATTAGGCTCTTTTATTTTTTTTAATTATCGTTAGGTCTCAACCTAATTAATATAAATTATGACAAATAGATAAGAGCTTTAATTTTTTTAAACTACTTTTTTAAAACACTTTAAGCTGCACAATATTTTCCAGCTAGTTTTGGGAAAAATAGCTAAGAAAATTTAACATAGATTTTTTTAAGAAAAAAAAAAAAAGAAGTAATTTCATTTTTATCTTTATTTATGTATTTTTTATTAAGCTCCTTAAGTATACTTTGAATACTTTGAATAATCTTTTGTTGGTACTTAAGTAAAATTACTTATGACAAAATGACTTCTTTTTCAAATGTTGTATTAAGATTTTGGTTTAATAATACAATAGAAAAGAATGAATTGAGTTTCTATTGAGCTATTAAAAGTAAAGCTTAAGTTTCTTGTTTATTATTTGGATAACTTTATTCAGAGATTAATTAATTTAGTTGGCCCAGCTTAATTAACATTCAGACAAAAGATAAAGAGAACAAAAAACATTTAAACTGTTCCTCATTTTATGCTTAAGCTTATTGAAAGCTTAAAGCTCATTGAATACTTTTGGCTAAATATATTTATACATTAATTAATTAAGTTAAGCTGTTTAAATTTATTTATTTTATATATTAAAGCTAATTTACAGCTTAAAGCTTTTTATAAGCAGAATGATTATCTAACTTTAAATGAAATTAAGATAAGAGCTTTAAGAGAACGGAAAGCTTTTTGAGTATACTTGATTAAATGTTGAAGCTAACTTAAAGCTTAAAGCTATGATTTAAATAGAGATAAGAGCTTTCAAATAATAAAATTCATATAAATATATATATAAAATATATAAAAGCTCACTTAAAGCTTTAAGCTCTAACAATGTTAAACCCCTTCAAACTTCGCTGACTCTATTCACAGAGAGCTCAAAAGAAACTTAACTTTTTTAAAGTTAACAAATGAAAGTTAACGTTTTTAAAGCTCAAATTGTTTTTAGCTAAGAACTCATTTTTTTTAAGCTCCAGCTTGAAAATGAATTCTCTTTCGAGTAGATTAATTTTCATATTCAGTTGATTTCGCATTTCTGTTGTGGCTTAAAGCCAAAGCCAAAGCCACAGTTAAAAGCTCTGGCTGAATGCAAAGCCAGCTGGCTGATTTCACAGGATATATTTGCCCGATTCACCGATTCAAACAAAACGATTCTCTCGGCAAACTTTCCATATAAATTACAACAATGCAATTTGCTTTAAGCCAAATCCAAATCAAAAGCCAGCCAGGTGTAGACATTTAAGTAGCTCCAAGTTGCCAAAGGGGGAGGAGTTCTTGGGGGGGCGTGGCTTAAGAAGGCGTTAATATTTATTTAAAAAAAAAAAGAAAAAATTGTGCTGGTAAAAGAAATTTACATGATTTGTGTTTGGAGTCGAGTTCGGAATTGAGCTGTTCAAATTCTGCCTAATCACTGCTCGGGGAGCTGAAGCTAAAGCACGAAGGACGAAGGACGAAGGACATGTACGTGTCCGGATCACAGGACGACAACAACAACAGCAACAACAATAACTGTTGTTGGCGGTGAAAGTGGCCGCAAGTAAAAGTTTTTTTTTTTTGTTGGTCAATTTGGGCCAACAGAAAATTTGTAGGCTATAGAAACTTTCACAGTTCACGTTCCAGGCCAAAAAGAGAGAGAGGGAGAGAGAGGGAGAGAGGGGAAGAGATTTTAGTCTATCTCTACTTTATCTTCTGCTTCTTCTTCTTTTTGTTGTTTAGTTGCCAGCGGCGCTCGACGCCCACAGAAACTGGGCGTGGCATGTGCCAAAAGTTTCGCCTTTATTCTTTGACAGCAGGGGGGGCAGAAAAAGGGGGCGTGGCATTCAGCTGAAGATAAAGCGTTGAGAACTTGAAGCCAGCGGCAACAGCAACAAAATCCACGCAAAATGAAAACAAATTGTACGCACTATGAACACCCCTAACGCACATTAGGGGTATGCCAAACAAATGAAGAATTGCTGCGCAAATCTCGCCTGTCAATGAAAGCCAGAAGAACAAGAAAAGAAGGCAAAAGAAGAAGCAGAAGAAGAAGAAGAAACAGTTCAACTTTAGTTCAAAGCAAAAACATTTAAAACTTCAATTTAGTTTTTTGTCATGGCTAAAACTAAAGTTCCCTTTTAATCAATTGTGGCTTAAAGTAAGAAAAACTTTATCTAAAATTAAATACTTTAAAAATTTTGATTTAAAAGTTAAAAATAAAGTTTTTATAACTATTTTTTTTTTTCAGGCAATAAAATTTAATAAACATGCAAAATTATTTTATATTTGAGCACAATTAAAGCTATTGAAAAGTTAAAGCTTTTCCACACATAAAAAACATTTTTAAAGCTTGTCTAAAGCTCACTTTAAGCTCCTTCTTAAAAGCTTAGTCAAAGCTTACATTAAAATATAAATAATTAAAAAGCTTATTAAATTAATTTTAACTTAAAGCTACTTGGGGCTTAATTTTACAGCTTACTAAAGACTCCCCTAAAAAATCACTTAAAGCTCAATTTACGAATGCTTTAAAAGCTCACATAAAGCTCTTAATCCTCTTTTTAAGCAGAGTTTAATTTTACTAAAAGCTCGCTTTAAACTTAGTTTAATGCTGCTAGAAAAATCTAAAGCTTTAAACTCGAATTTATTGGTTAATGTGAAACTCTTTTTTAAAGCTCACTTAAAGCTACTTAAGCCAATTTTCAGATTAATAATAATAAAGATCAATTTAAACCAGCTTAATAAGCCCCTAAAATAATAAATAATTATAATATTATTAAAGTAACTTAGAGCTCCTTTATGAAAATTTTTAAGAAAACAAAGCTTATTTAATATTTGCCTTTAAACAAAATTTAAGCTCATTTAAAGCTTTGAAAGCTTTCCTTTAAAAAAAATCTTACTCCAAAAGTTAAAGCTTATAAAAAAAATAAAGTTGATTTATCATTTTTATTTACGCATATTTTAAGTTTAATCAAAGCTTTCTGAAACCATATGAAAAGCTTCCTTAAAGCTTACTTGAAGCTCATCTTTAAGCTTACTTTAAGCATATTTTAGGCATAATCGAAGCTGTCCTAAATCATATGAAAAGCTTACTCAATGCTCACTTTTAATCTTAACTAACGCTGTCTGAAAGCTCACCTAAAGCTTACTTAAAGCTTACTTTAGGCATATTTTAAGTTCAATCAAAGCTTTTATAAATCATATAAAATGCTTACTTAAAGCACAACATAAATCTTAAATAACGAATACTTAAAGCTCACTGAAAGCTTCCTCAAAGCTTACTTAAAGATTACTTTAAGAATATTTTCAGACTTACCAAAGCCTTTAAAGCTGACTTGAAGCTCACCTAACTTACTTTAAGCAAATTTTGAGTTCAATCACAGCTTAAAATATAAATCATTTGAAAAGCTTACTTAAAGCTCGCTTTAAATATTATAAATAGCTTACTTAAAGCTTATTTAAAGCTTACTTTAAGCATATTTTCAGATTTACCAAAGCCTTTATAAACCATATGAAAAGATTACTTAAAGCTTCTGAATATTATAAAAAGCTTACTTAAAGCTTCCTCAAAGCTTACTTAAAGATTACTAACCTTCTCGTTCCCTTCTTTTGTCTTAAATGGTCTGCTTAAAAGCATTCCTTAAACTTTATTTTATTGCAATATAAATATAATAAATGCTATTATAATTACATAAAATTAAATTTTCTTTAATTGCTGCCAACTCGTGCTGAGTACCCCTAATGAGAGCGTGTTTGCCCTTATATAACAAAGAAGCAGAAGAAGAAGAAGCGCCCAAAATTGAAATATTAAGCCATACAAATCAGGCAACTAGCAGCGAGAAGAAGAAGAAGCAGCAGTGAAAATCATTCGACACGCGCTGAATTTTATCGACAGGGCAAAAAGCGAAAGCGAAAGCGGAAACGGAAGCGGAAATAGAGCAAAATGGGCTGCCAGGGATGATAAAGCGGATGATAGCAGCACATAGACAAGGAAGGAGGGGGAAGGGGGAAGGTGGAAAGGGGGCCACGCTTATTGACGTTGAGCAACGCTTATTGGCGTACTTAATCCTTTTGGCAAATTCCAATAAATTACCAGGACAGGCCAAACAGGAGCAGAGTCCAAAAAGGAAGCAGCAAAAACAAAAACAAAAAATAGAAAAGAAAAGAAAACAGGCAGACAAACATCAATAGGCCATGATGAGTTTCTGATTGCAAAGCAGAGTAGCAACAAAAAAAAATAACAGAAAAAAAGGCAGCGCAGGATGCGAAGGATGCGAAGGATGCGACGTTGTTCGTGTCACATGGCAGGGACTTTGACTCGGGGGCAAGTCATAAAATTGAACGAAAGTTAAATTGAAAGCCCAAAATCCAGCGATAGGCATCTTCCTCTCTCCCTTCCTCTTCTTCCCCTCCCTTTCTCTCGCTTTCTCTGTGTCTTAAGAGGACCTTTTTTTTTATCCTGACGCACCTCGCAATTGTTTCTTTTTTTATTGCAAATGTTTAGCATATTTTTGATTGCTACCAAAACAGCAACAAAAATGTTGCAATTGGAAAAGCATTTGAAAACAGCTTTCAGTGTGTACACATCAAAAGTAGGAGAAACTAAGGCGAATGTTAAATCCTTAGAAATTGTGAAGTATGTTAAGTATGTTAAAAGCAATTTTTTTTTTTTATAAAAAGTTACATATTACAAATATTTCAGATTTTTAAGTAAAATTTAATCGCTACTATTAAAAAAAATAAAAAAGTTTAAACAACAAAAAATAGCTTAGAAAGCAATGACAATAAGAACTGATTTAAAAAATATAGTTATAAATTGTTAACAGCTCAAAGTTGCTGATGTTTAAAAGTAAAAGATAAAAGATTTTATTCCACCACAAAGAAACCTTATTAATCAAATCCTCATTCATTCGTAAAGCTAACTCAGAAAATAATCTAAGCTGGTTTTTTATTAATTTTCTTTTATAATTATTATTATTATAATTATTGTTATTATTATTAGTATTTATTAAATTCATAACAACATCCAAATGTTAAATATGTGTGTGTTAAATAGGGCAAATAGACAGCAGCGCCATCTGCCGTTGAGTTTCTGTCTCAACTCAACTCAAGTTAAGTTATTCAAAAAGAATTTTCAACAAATGCTAATCAGATTTTTTTAAGTTCAATAAATTAGAACTTTATCGCAACTTCATTTTTCATTCATTTAAATAGTAAATGTCTTAGCTAAGATTAATTTTGAACTTTATCAATTAAATATTCTAATAGGGAATAATAATAGTTTCCTATTAGCTTTTGTTAAGGCTCTTTCTCTAAGCAAATATAAGTTAAATAAACCACATTAAAACAGTTAATCAATTGCGCAATGAAAAACTTTGAACTTTGTCTAACTCTATTAAATAATGCCCTAAGCTGTAGCAGCTTTTGAGTCTTATCAGTTGGGCGATGGGCAATTTATCGATTCGATTTGGTTGACAGCTTCTCTCGCTGTGGAAATGTGCTCGCCCCAAGGTCAATATTAAATATATATAAATAGATGTATATATATATATATATTTATGTATATATTCCAAGTGATTGTCGTTGCGCCTTTGGGGCCACAATTAGCCGCCCAGTTGAAGCTGCTTGCCTGACAATTAGATGCCAGCAAGGATGTCCTTCGGGCATTGTCGACGCCCTCCCAAAAAGTGAATTTGCCTTGCGATGAACATTTTGTAAATTTCCTGCACCAAAATTTGGCAATTAATCATTAAGCAGGCGCCACCTGAACTAAAAGGATTCCCTTTTCCTTCTCCTTTACCCTCCTTATGTTTGGCCAAAATATATTCGCGCTCTGAACTTGAAGATGATAAATTACGCGAGCCAAGCACATTATGTAATTTCATCCAGTCAGACTCTGTTTCCATTCCCTTTTTCCCTTTTCCCATATCCCTTCTCCCCTTTCCTTTGGCAGCTTGCGTGTGTGGATGAAATGCAAGTTTTCCACTTACTGTTTGGCGGCTTTGACAGCGACGCTTTCAAGGATCATCTGTTAGCGACTGCCAACGGCATTTCAACCTTTCAACCAACTTTAAGCTGAGCTGAGAAGAGGAATTCCTATTTAGAAGAGAAGAGAGAAGCCTGAAACTTGACTTGGTTTCAAAACTCACTTGATATTTCAATTAGTTAACAAGGTTTCCTTCCATTAAGGGATCTTTGTTAGGGGAATAAAGAGGAATTTCTATTTAGAAGCGAAGAGAGAAGCCTGAAACTTGACTTGGTTTCAAAACTCACTTGATATTTCAATTAGTTAGCAAGGTTTCTTTCCTTTAAGGGATCTTTGTTAGGTGAATTACAAAAAGTTCTTTAAAAATAAAGACAATCGCCATTTCCCCTATTTAAAGTAAGGTGAAGTATTTAGAAACATTTATATACCAGGCTCTTAAAAGCAGCCTAGAAGAATACTTACAAATTTTTTTATAATATTTATAGTTTTATGACAAAATCAAAAAAAAAATATATAATATCGTATTTTCTCATTCATAGTAATTAGCTGCAAATTAATTTAATGTTTGTTAGTGTAAAGGAAATATTAAATACCTTATTGGAATCTATAAAACTTATTTAGCCACTTTTAGTACGTAATGAAAGTACATTTTTTTATAGAAATGTTTAAGGGAATTTATTTGCTCCCTTGTAAGTGGATCATTTTTAACGTTTGGAAGAGTAGGGGAAATTAATAAATTTAAAAAAAAAAACAACTTTAGACAAGTTACCAATTTTGAAAAGTTTAAGGGAAATTATTTATGCCCTTATTAGAAATGGAACACTTTGTGTTTGAATAATAAAAAGCAAATAAATTATATTAAAAACTTCTTTAGACTCTTTTTTTAAAATTTAAAGGTAACTTTTTTCTATTGGAATGTTTTCTCAGTAAATGTTGTGTTAGAATGCTTAAGGGAAATTATAATTATTTTCCTTCAATGAATCAAAAATATACCTTAAAGTGTAGGGAAATTTAAAGGATGTACTAATAAAAAGAAACTCCCAGCAAACCTCGCATTCTGTCTCTGAGGAGCTTTTAGAGTGATTTGAGGTTATTTTCATTAGGAACACAAATGGAGTTGGCTGCCTTTTAAGGGAAATCTGTAAACTAGGGCATTTATTACGGCTGGCAGCTCAGATCCGGCGATATATCATCTCGGCGGGTTTAGCTCATCATCATATTGGCCGTGCAGCTAATTTAATGTTCAATTAGGACTCGTGTAGTCGCATTTTTGATTTACTAGAGGAAAGCAAATGAGGCCGCCTTTGTCTTGTTGTCTTGTTGGGCTTGTCCTGGTGTCACTTTGATTGATTCGCATCTGGGGCTGGGCTTTGTCTAGTTGGCTTCGCTCGTGGCCCGTTGAGCATTGACAAAGTTCATTGTGTTTGGGGGCCAAATTAATTAAGCAGCCGCTGGAGCCACTTGGCACCACTTGCAACCACACACACGCACACACACACGCACACACACACACACACACGCACACCACAAAATTGGGAATGTGCGAAAGGGGAATGCGAATGTAATTGGGAAGGGCAATGCGAAAGTGGCTCGCAATATGAATGTGAATGTGAATGAGAAATTCTCAGAGCAGGTGGCTTTGAGGATTCTCGGTTCAAGTTCGCGCTTCGCGCTTCGGGTTCGGTTACGGATCCGGGTGCGGATTCGAGTTCGGGTTCGGGTTCGGTATCCGTTTCGGTTGAGACGTCGTTTGGACAAAGCCAACAAAAGGCAACAATTCTTAGCCACTAATAAAGAATAATATGACTGCCATAAAACTCAATTTATTACCAAAATGTCGACAAGCAGCGCAGTCGGAATGTGTTTCTCTCTCCCTACCTCCCTCTCTCTCCCTCTCTCGCTTTCTCTGTGTGTGTGCGTGAAAGAATTACGACTCTGCCAGTCGGGCACCAGGGCAAGCTGTCAGAAGGCGCGTCTGGGGAGCTTCGGATGGGGGACGGGGGACGGGAAATTCGCTTGGAGGTGCCGGCGCACCGATGTGGCAAATACAACCAAATTTCATGCTGCCATTTCGTTTGGCCAATTCCTATTTCAACTTCAGCTTCCGTTTTAATTCAAAGTCGCCCCTTTTTTTATTCTTTTCTTTTATCATTTGCATTTCTTTCTCTAATACTCTACCTTCAAGTTTCGCAATTTGGTTTATTCTTTGCATATCCAGCAGCTTTTGTCTGCTTGGCAGCTTTAATAAAATCGATACTTTGCTTTAAGCCGCATTTACATTTCATTTATCACTTCAATCTGTGCATACTCAGCAGCTTTTGTCTGTCAGCTGCTTAGCTTAAGCTCAGCTCTAAATATTCATCTTTAGTTATTCGACTGTCGTTGTGATTATGAGCTGTTCATAGCACTCAGCTGTTGTAAGCTTTCAGTTTAATATTTTTAACTCGATCTTATATCTCATATATAGATTATAGATATAGATAAAGCAGATGCTTTATTTATTTATTTACTGATCTTGTTAACTGGCTTAAAGTAAGCAAAAATATTAACACGTTTGTCTAATCATTAATAATAATATTAGCTAATATTCACCACTTCTCAAATATCTCCCGTTTCGTATGCCAACAAGCTTTTGTGTTCTCTTTAAAGCCTGCATAAGCTGCTCATATCAAGCAGCTTTTGTATCACGCTAAAAGCCTGTCATTCGTTACGATCGTTTGTTTAGTAATAAAAACATGTTTTTATCATAGCAACCAGCTTGTGTTTTATTGCTTTTTTTATGCAGGCTCACAGGGTGCTTATGACAGCACAGGGTGTACTTATTCAATTATCATTAAAACCTTATTTGTTAGTTTTTATTTGCACAGGGTGTTTGCATTCAAGCACACTCCGCTACAGGGTATTCGCCCGTTTTGTCTTTCTCAATTGTTATTGTGATGGCCCATTGGGTTTTATTTCTTTGCCGACTTCTCATCTTTGTTTTGCAATTTCATTTGCCATTTGGCTTGTTGTTGTCTACCGTTTGGTCGATTTGTTGCCATTGTGGCCCATTGCCCAACGGCCGTTCCCTGTTCCCTGTTGCCAAATGCCACTTCTTTTTTATTGTTGTTGTTGTTGTTGCTGTTGTTGTTGTTATATCTGCTGCTGGATTTGTTGGCCAGCTGTTGGGCGCATTTGCCGGCCGCTTTGTGGCCACATTTCGGCCGCATTAGCACGGCCAGCAGCCCTAAATAACTGTTTGGAAAGCTAATACCCAATTTGGTCTAGCCTCTTTCTTGCAGCGTGCAGCATGCAGCCAGACAAAAGCTGCCTGCTAACGGCAAATGCCAAACAAAGTTATTCAGCCAACCAGTGCTGAAAATCGTATTAAAGACAAGCTGGCAAATTATGATTAAGACCGAAGTTTAATTGTGTGTGAGAGAGGGAGAGAGAAGGTGAGTTTTATTTAAAGCTATTCGAATATGAGAGAAAGAGAGAGAGAGAGAAAAGAAGATGAATAATAAAAATTGAACTTGATCAATTCTCACATATTCAGAGATGGAAGTAACTTAAGCTCAAGAATTACTTTAACAGCATATAGAAATGGACGTGGCTATTAACTAAATCCCAACCAGAATTGCATTTCACGCAGTTTCATACTCAAATACTTCTGTCCATAAGCGAATTCTTGAAGCTAATCTTTGGTTGCGCGGCATGCAAATTACTCAATTTCAGTGGGAAGCAAAAGGAGGACTCCGGAAAAGGGGGGAAATGGGCAAGGGGGCTGCTTAGTGCTTGTCAAGGGTCTTGTCAAACTTGTCGCGACATTGTCTCATTGTTGTTGTTGTTGTTGTTGTCGCTGCAAATTATGGCGGCCTCAATGCGTAAATGATGCTTAATTAACATTCGCGAAGTTGGCGACGCGACCCGCCGAGCAGCCTCAGGAATGTGCGAAAGGGGATGGTAAGGAGGGTGGGAGGAGGAGGGGGCGTGGTCCACCTGCCGCAAGTAGACGCGCAGAAATTGCGAATGATGTGCGTTTATGGCTGAAATACAGGAAATAAGCCAAGGTAGCAGCTGGGGAAAGAAGGAGGGAAGAAGGGGAGGGGAAAGGATGCGGCAGGGCCGTCAAAACACATTAAGGCCAAGTGAAGAAAAGCGACAGCCGCAAAATATGTTACGACGGCCATCAAGGACGAAAGCAAGCAGAAAAAAATGTTGGTTGCTGCTTGAAATAGACGACTTTTAAATATCCTTAAAGCCCATAAAGATATTTACATAAATATTTATTTAAATTCGAACCATTTTCCTTTATTTTATAATTATCAGAGCTTTAATTGGCAAGTTTATTTAGAAAATCTTGAGAGAAAATATTTATTTTTAATTATAAATTATATTTAAATTTTTCCTTTTGTGGATTCCATTATTTCATTTCTTGGCTGTGATTGAGAAATTTGCCAATTGCATTAAGTCAAAAGCTGATTGACTTGTTTCGATATGGCTTTGCTTGATAAACATAACCTAAGTGCTACGAAACTTCTGACACGCAGATCTTTTTAGTACAGGTCCCATTTAATTGATTTCCATTGAAACTAAGCCAACTTTAACTATAAAAAAATTAGCTGTGACAAATTTGTTATTTTTATGATCACCAAAGTATTTCCTTTAATCACCAAAGTCAAATTTCTTCTTACTACAAATTTGGTGATCGGAAAAAAATGTACCCAAAAAAGTTCGAACATAAGCCGCACTATGGGCACATTTTGAACAGCTACAGTGGGTTAAATCGAACACTTTTAGAAAAGTAAATGCAACTGAAAAGAATTGAAGAAGAAGCTTTAGTTTAAAAGATATTAAGTTTAGGCTCTAAAATGATATTTTAACTATTAAACACAAAGTAGCAAAATGAAAAAAAGTTTATTTTTAAAAATAAATTAAAAAATGTTAGTTTCTGTGAGTAAATAAATGTTGAAGAAATTATTAAAAAAAATCAAAGTTAATTACTTTAAATTAAAATATGAGAAATAGTTAGTTTAATCACTTTGACATATATGCTATATAAATAACTATAAATCTAACTATAAATAAATAATTATTATTAAAAGTTTTTTCTATAAAATATTGTTCGAATTCATATTTAGTATACAAGAATTTTAATTCTAAAAACAACTCTCAAATGGGAAAAATTAAATTTATTTTAATTTAGTTTTTTTTTGTTTTAAAAACCTTGTTATTTGCCCACTGTGCGGTAGTTGGAAGCTGCTTGTAGTCGCCAGCATTTTTGGCTTGGATCAAGGACACGCAAGGAGCACAACCCGCTCTCTCTCTCTCTCCCTCCTCAGTCTGTCTCTCTTGGCCCTTAATTAAGCCATAAGCTAAGCTGCTGGCCAGCAAGCATTCACAATCGCAGTCGCAGATAACAGCTAATGAAATCACTTTCGGGCCAAAACGCGGCCGTCAAGAATGTTGTGCTGGGTTCACAGGACACGCTCCTAATACAATTAGAGAGGCGCTCAGGTTAAGTGCGCTGAGGCAGCTGCTCAGCCAAATTCTCCAAACAGTTAAAGCCACCAACAAAAAAAAAAAAGGCTTAATGCTTGTGGCAGCTGCAGCTGACAGCAAGAAGCGAGCAGCGAGAAGAAGAAGAGAAGCTGCCCACCTAATGAAATGAACTGCAGCTGCCCACAGGGTCCAAAATGGGAGTTGGGCCCCAAGGAAAACCTTTGGAATTGGCTGCAAATGAAAGCATAAACAAAAGGCTCAAAAGGAAGTTGGGGGCGGCACTGAGGGGGGGGGGGGCGTGTCTGCATTACATTAACAGCACGCTAATGAGGGCGGCTGTCAACCCAATGCCACGCCCACCGCCCACCGCCTCGTTCCCTTTCCAGGCGGCGTCTGCAGCTGGCGTTGTGTTAATTGAAAATTAATGGCGCGATGGCAAAAACTAAACATGAAATTTTCGCCGACGCAACGGCAAACGGCCGCCAGGTGGCGCCCCATCGTCGAGCTGACCGACTAAGCGCTAAGCAAATTAACATTTTCATAATTAAATCTATAAAAAGGTGACGAGCACAAGTAAAGCTCGCTGCCACCGAGGGCCGCTCGACTAGTTGCCCGCGGCGCCTGGCGGGACGAGGCGGAATTCTCAGCTCTCAGTTGGGTTCAGTTTTGTTTACGAGCAAATTTTTGCAATTAATCACAATTAACAGGCAAAAGTCAACTTTTTTCTATGAGCGCAACTAAAAGGGGTATATTAGGCTAGTAGTAGTGTAACAAACAGAAGGAAACAGCTTTAATTAAAGTGTACCAAATTTTGATTCGAAACTTAGTCTGTCCTTAAAGTAGAGTTTTCTGTCTTTTATCTTTTTTAAACTAAACGATCTCGAGAACTACAAAACCTAGAAACTTTAAACTTTAAACTATTCAGACTCAGCTCTCCTACGCAGTGAGAGACATTTGTTTTAAGACTATCTGGTATTCTTCACTTTTATCGATACATATCGATTATTAAAACATATCACGAGAACTTTAAGAGCTAGAGACTTAAAATGTTCAACTATTTATTTAGTATTTCCAGCGTAAGTAAAAATATTTTTATTTATTATAATATAATATAAAATTCGATATATATCGATAAAAAAAAAACTGGGTTTTTGGAGCATAACTTGAGGAGTTTTAAAGCTAGAGACCTTCACTTATAGGATATTCAAGCTGCTATTTCCTACGCAGTTAAAGGTAATTAGTTCTTACAGAATTTCTAGCTCCTTTTATCTCAATCGATAAGTTCCGATAACAAGACAAACTTTTTTAAACATAACTCGATCTCCATATTAGCTAAAGACTTAAATGTTGTTATTTTAACTTCCTCTCTTTCCTATGCAGCTAACGAAAGTTACTTTTTAGTGCCTAACTTCTCATTTTATCTCTATCGATAAATATCGAGATTAAAACATCGGTTTCTGTGCATAACTTAAGGAGTTTCAAAGCCACAGACATAAATTTTGTTATTATAGTTACAACTTCTTAATCATTATTAATATATTTATTTACTTTTTACTCAACATCTTGCTTCATTTCACTTATATCGATAAATATCGATAGCAAGTCTTACCATTTTGAGCATAACTCGAGTAATTTTAAAGATAGAGCCGCCAAATAAAGAACAGATCATTCTTAGCTTAATAACTAATTAAAAAGAAAACGCTTCTCAAATGGCAAAAATTAAATCTTTGTTTTTAAAGAGTTCTTAAAGAGTTCATAAAATTGTATTAAAATTGCATAAAATAATTAATTTAGAGTAATCGTTAAATTTAAACTCCATTAAATGGCGCTACAGCGTATCTGGCTGTCGGGCAGTGCCTGTCTGACAACTGCCGTCGCTGTGTGCGTAAGGTGGGCGTGGCACTGGGCCCAAGCCCACGACCGGAACAGCTGTGCCCACGGCCCGTGGTAATGGCGACAAGTTTAATACTTTCGACGTCGAGCCAAAAATTAAAATAAATATGCCCAAAAAAAAAACAACAAGAAAAAAACAGAAGGGGTTAAATGAGGGTTGGGCTGAAGTAAGGGAAATTAAAGGAAATTAAAGAATGAAAAAGTGATGAAGACAGCGGCCAGAGAAAACCCAAAAGAAAATGGAAAAAGTGCGGAGAGCATTTTTGCAGCGACATAAATAAATATATATATATATATATATGGCTGCAATAATAAATTAAGTCCGTAAGAGAAGAAGAAGAAGATGAAGAAGAAAATGAAAACAAGGCAATTAAAAAAGTTGCGCATATTTGCAAGACAAGCTTTAAGTAAAATAAAGTAAATGAAAGAAAAGGCTGAGGTTAAAAGGATTTTGATATGTTGGCAAAAAATTATGCACAGTCGTCATGGAAAGCTGGAAGTTGAAAAAGGAATGGGAAAACACTTGAAAACATGTTTTAAAAATTAAAAAATCTGTATTAAATCAAAACAGACTTTAACATAAGCATAATTAAATAACAATAATTAAATCAAAATAAACCTAAGCTTTTATTTGGAATTATTTTCGATTTATATTATTTTTATTTACTTTGGTAATTTTTTTAAATACATTTTAAGGCACAAATCAAGCTTAACAATAACAGCAAATTCCTTTAATTTAATCCATATTTTTTTAACACAATAAAAACTAAAGTAGAAACTGCCAAAAATGTTTCTTAAATATTAAATTCAAGCTTTTAATTTACATTTAATTTGTCGTAAAGTGAGAAGTCTGTAAAACATTGTTAAGCATCAATTAACAAATGAAATTTAAGCTGACAACAGCAACAGAAAAACAAGGGAAAAAAATAAATCGAATAAAATTTTCCGAGAACAACGAAAAGCAAGGGAAACTATTTGGCTTCAAACAATGAAAACTGATTGAATAATTATGAATGCAAAAAATTTGTTAAGCAAAGCATTTAAGTTAAGAAAGAAGCTTAAGAGAAGTTAATACTTTAAAGGGAAAATAATAAATTTTATGTTAATGGGATGCAAAATTGTCGAGGAGATCAAAGCTGACTTAATGAAGCAAATAAAATTGCTTTAACTTAAAAATAAATATTTAAAAAACGTAACTTTTTTAAACTTAGTTTTAAAAAATATGTATAAATAAATAAATTTAAATATATTTTAAATATATGAATATCATTAAAACTTAGATCAAACAGAAATCTTATTCAGGAAAAAAAACGTGCTTCAAGTAAATAAAATTATCTATTAATTAAATTTATCTTTAAGTCACATTTAAGTTATTTTTTATTATATTACGTTCATTTTATATAACTTTAGTAAATCAAATGAAAATAAATTTGCATATATTTGATATAATTTACGCTCTGCCCAAAAAGAAAACTTTTTCATTATATATTTCTCCAATCGACAGAAAATTGATTGCGTATTTTTTTTACATATTTTCACTTCAATTCCATTCTCAAATTTTGCACATTAAATTGACTGTAAAAATTGCAATTGTTATACTTACAAAAAATAACATAAATGCATTTTAAATCGGAATCCAAATTAACTTTTTTATTGCTGCTTAAAATCAAATACATTTTTACTACAAAATTTGCATAATTTTTTTTTTTGCTTTTTTTTATATTTATTTATTTATTTAAATTTGCGAATGAAGGGTTCAAGTTGCATTTGAATAAAATGTTTTTTTTTTGGTTTTGTGTTAAATGAATTACAATTTATACATTTGAATGTGAAATTAACCAGGTTAAGTTTTTGGTTTAAGTTGTGATTTTGAATGGGTTGAGATTGAAAAAAAACGTAGTGGAAAAAAGTGGAAAGATATATGTTTATACAATATAAAATATAAAATAAGATTTTAAGAATTTTAATATAATTTTCATTAAATTTAATTATTTTCACCCACAGTCAATAAATAATTAAATTAAATAAAATAAGCATAAATATGTTAACTATACCTTTATATTTATTTATGCTGTTAACGAATGCTGTTAACTAACAGTGTTGAGTTCTTAATTAGCTCAACTTATATTTAGATCATCTTCGCATTTAGATCATATTGTCTTTTAGATCTTTATAGTCATTTTAGCTACCAAAACTGTTTAGCTTAAGATTAATTTTCCTTTTGTCTTTAAGATAGCAATTAATAAAAGAAATTATCTCTCTTTCTTTAATTTAACTGCTAGAGAAAAGCAAATCCATTTTTTCTTCCCATAGTTTGTTGACAAAATGAAGCTAATGCACTTTGAGTGATTATTGTCGATGTCGGAGGAGTTGCAACAGCTGCTCCCCCCCCCCCTCCTCCCTTCCCCCCTTTGTCATCCTGTTACCTGTTTCCACTTGAGCTGGCGCAAAATGTATCTTTGTATCTGGGAGTTTGCCTTTGGCTTGGCTGCGTTTTGCTTGCGCTGCGTTTAATATTGAAATTGGGTTAATGAGTTTTTGTTTATGGCCGCGTTAGCGTTAGCGTTCGCTCGATGGGATGCGATGCCACGCCCATCCTTTGTGGGCAGCAGCAGCGAGCAGCGAGCGGAAAACAATTTACCCGCTTTCGACTAGACGCTGAAACTGGGCAACTGAAACTGCAACAAAGGGCTCAATGTAAATTAAGTGGCTGTCTGTCTGTCTGTCTGGCTGTCTGTCTGTCTGTCTCTCAGCTCTGCCTGTAACCCGAAGCTATCACTATAAAAGCACAAAATCCCCCAAACTCAGACCCAACCCCATCGATTTGAAACGTTGCAACCGCAAAATTCACTCGACACAACATTTCTCGTTAAACTAATTAAATTGTTAATTAACTAAATATTTAATCATCATCGTTGTCTGCCTGTAAATTATTTAATCGACATTCTTTCAGTCACCTAATGCGCCTAATGAAAATCTCAGTTTCAATTTCAATTTCCATTTTCATTTTCAATTTTCCAGTGCGCTCTTCAAACTCGACCGCAAAATTTGCTCAAGTTGTTTGCCGCAAACTGAAAAGTGCTCGACAGAAACTTTTCCACCGCAAATCGCAAACACTTTAAGTCACATTACAGCTAAAAGCGTATCAAGTCCTCTATTCAAACAAAATCTTGCCTTGTTCTATGCGAACTCGGCATCTATTCAGACTTCAATGGGTAAATTTGGTTTTTGGTTTGTTCACAATTTACTTTTTAATGTTTCACTTAAGAATTATTCAAGCTAAATAAATTAAAATATATATTTTTTATTTATTGAAATATTAAAAAAAGCTTTTCTGTTTATCTTAATAATATAATTATAATTAATATAATTTTTTTGTGGACAATTTTTTAAAAAAAAACCTTTAAAGAATATAATAATAATATATTTATTAACTATCAACTATTTTATGTATATAAATATAAATAAATTTTTTATTTTTTTGTATACAGTTATTTAGGTAAAATTTTTGGGCTCTCTTTAGAATTATATTTTATATATTAAATGTTATTATTTTATTTACTAAGTTAAACTGCAGTATTAATAAAAAAATTATCGATGCTAAAAACTATTCTAAATAGGTAAAAAGCTAATAAAATTATAAAATTTTTCTAGCAAAGTGTTTGTTGAAAATTCCTTAACTCTCTTTATTTATTATTGGTCTTTAGACTTCCTCACAATATATTCAATTTTTATAATGGATTTAAACTTAAAATTTTTGCACAAATAATTTTTGAAAAAAAATTTTTTTTCTTCATTTATTTATGTTATTTATTTTTCATTAAGTGGCATAATTTATGCTCACGAAATCTCATTAATGCAGCCGCTGGCCTCAGACAGAAAACAATTTTTGTGGTTGAATTTTCACGTACCATAAAAAAAAAATCAAGCAAATGATTTTTAAATGCGAAAGAAGTTTGGGGCTAGGGTTAAAAATTATATTCTTGGCAATGGGAGAGGAATGGAGCAGCAATAGATTGGCAGGGAGAAGCTATAGAGAAGTAGGGAGAAGCAGGGAGAAGCAAAAAAAGCAGGGAATCAATTAGGGATAAGCTAATGGAAATAGAGATAAGCTCAGAAAAGCTTTAGAGAAGCAAAGAGAAAAGAGGAAAGCTAAGCAAAACGGGAGATGCATTAGAGAAGCGAGAATGAACATAGAGAAACATTTTAGAAACAGAGAGAAGCAAAGGGAAGCCTTAGAAAAGCAGGGAGAAGCAGAGAGCAGCAAAGAGAAGCCTTAAAGAAGTAGAGAGAAGCAGGGAGAAGCAGAGAGAAGCAGACAGATAGGCCTTAGAGAGAAGAAGACAGAAGAGAGCCTTAGAGAAGCATAAGAGAAGCAGGGAGAAGCAGGGAGAAGCAGAGAGAAGCAGAGAGAGAAGCCTTAGCGAAGTAGAGAGAAGCAGGGAGAAGCAGAGAGAAGCAAAGAGAAGCCTTAGAAAAGTAGAGAGAAGCGAAGAGAGCCTTAGATAAGTATAGAGAAGCAGGGAGAAGCAGAGAGAGAAGCCTTAGCGAAGTAGAGAGAAGCAGGGAGAAGCAGAGAGAAGCAAAGGGAAGCCTTAGAAAAGCAGGGAGAAGCAGAGAGCAGCAAAGAGAAGCCTTAGAGAAGTAGAGAGAAGCATAGAGATGCAGGGAATAAGGCAGAGATAAGCAAATGGAAAAAGAGATAAGCTTAGAGAAGAAAGAAGAAGATAGAAGCTCAAGAATAAGTTTAGCGAATCATTATAGAATCAGAGAGAAGCAGAGAGAGAAGACTTCGATTAACACAAAAAATACTTTAAAGAATAATTTTAAAGAATTGTTTTCTTAAGCATAAAGTTAGGGTATCTACTAATCAAGCATACCCTTTCCGCTGGCTGGCCCTGTTTACACAATGGAATTACATATATTTGCTTTTGCTTTTTGAAAAAAAGATACGCAATCGGTTTAGCTGGGCCACGCCCACTGCGCAGTTATTAGGGCGTAAAATTCAATTAATGACCGCAATGGGAATTATTATTGCACTATGCTTTTACTTTTTTTTTATTAATTTTTTTCCACTCGGTCTGGGCAAAATTTTGTTGCCATTTATTTTATTTTGTGTAGGTTTCATTTTTTCTTGTTGTTGTTTTTTTGTTGCCTGCAAAAAGTTTTTCGAGAGCTTTCGATGCACGACAGCTAATAAATTATGGCAAATTATTCAGATTGTTAATGGGTCGCAGTCGCTGCTGCTGCGAGTTGCTGCTGCGAGTTGCTGCTGTGAGTTGCTGCTGTTGTTGTTGCTGCAACAGTTGCTGTCATAATTATGATTTAGTTGGCCATTTGTGCGTGTAGCGCAAAATGTAATTGCAGCTGCTGCCCAAAGCCAAAAGTTTTTTTCTTTTCGGCCCTCTCCCTCACTCTCTCTCCTCACTCTCTCTCCTCTCTCTCTCTTTCTCTCTCTCTCTCTGAACTACTTTTCGTAATTACAGGTCAGCCTGTAATTGCGACTTGACTCAACTTTCGAGCCGAAAATTTCGCAATAACTTTTTCTTGTTTTTTTTTTTTTATATTTATATTTCATTATTCAAGTTGACTTCATCCTGGAAGTTATCACAGATTGAAACCCAAATAAGATACAAGTAAAAATTCCACTTTAAGCCAAAGTCTTGAGTCTAAAACCAAACTTAGTTCCCAGTCAGGGCTTAAAATCTAGTCTTGATTTAAAGTCTGCCTCAAGTTTAATTTTTATTTTGTTTGATTATCCTCTAATCTAATTTAAAATATAAATTAATTATAAATTAAAAATTCTAATTTTTCAGTTCTAAGTTTCAAATTCAAGCCGTATTCCCAGTTCCTCTTACTATTCACTTTAAACTTTGATTCTGATTCTGATCAACATTATATTTTTTCTATTTAAAATAAAATATTTGAATTAAATATATATAAATAATTTTTTATCGCATTAAGTTGATTTTATTTATGCAGATTTCTTTAGAAAATGTAAAAAAATGTTAACTAAAATCTTCAATAATTTTAACTAATATTTTAAAATAGACACACTAACATTTTGCATATTTCATATAATTATTTCATTTAAATAATAGTTGAATTATATTTTTATTATTACATTTGTAAAAGAAATATTTTTAATTTATTTATTGAAAGCTTTTATTAAAAAATGCTTTTGAGTTCAAATCAAAACAGCTTCAGCTAAATAAAGTTTACTATATTAATAATATATGCTTTTAAAAGCATACCACACTTTACTCTGCCTGGGATTCGAACTCGAGAATGGGATTTAAAACGGGGTTTACTGGGAAAGCATTTATATAAAAAAATAAATAAAATAATAAAAAAATCTATTTGGCTATTTTGTTATCCTATTAAATAATAATATATAGATGCTATTTCTTTCTTCTTCTCTATTTCTACATTATTTCATTTCAAATTTCAAACCTCTCTGCCTGGAATTCGAAACCAGATTCGATCACATAAAACACTACATACTTAAGGCAGCTTATATTTATATATATTATCAATTGTTTATTTTAACTATTTATATTTTATTTTTTATTTATTACTATATTAAGCATATTTATAAATTTTTTTAATTGTTTATTTTTATTATTTATATATATTTTTTTTATTTATTACTATATTAATTTTCCTACATTTTCAGTCTCATAAAAAGAGCTTTGAAAGCACACCACAACAAATGTCTGCCTGAGATTCGAACCCAAATTCAAAGCACTTGGCAAATTTACTCTACTAATAACATTTTTTATTTAATCATTTATATATTTACCACATACATATTATATATTCTATATATTCTGTTAACAATTTGTTATATTTTAGCTTAAGGTTTGAGCCTTCGAGCAACTTCGCAAAGTTGCCTTGTTGACTGTCATTTATAATTTGTTGTGTTGTAGTGCAAAAAAATCCTTTTGTTTTTTTTCCTCTCATAAATTGCCAATGCAACACAAAAGTTTTATTCTACAGTCCGAGACATCTTTTTTCTCTTTCTCACACACACTTTCTCTCGCTCGCTCTCTCTCTCTCTCTCTATATTTCTCTGTTGAAAGCATATTTTAAGTCCAGCTTCGAATGGCAATCAACAACGAATGGGGCTTAACTAAAATGAAATATAGAAACCAATGTAAGAGAGAGAGAGAGAGTGAGAGAGAGAGAGAGGGAAGCGCAAGGGAAAACAGGACAAAGGACGAAGTGTGGAACACAAAGCATATTTCATTTATTGCACTTTTGTTGCCAAGTTGTTGTCAAAGTTGTTGTTGCCCTTTTATATTTGGCACTTTTACTTGACGCATTGACCTAATTCAATTTCACGCTGCGACAAACGCAAAACAACAAGAAGAAGACGAAGAAGAAGAAGAAGAAAATCAACTTAACTCAAAAATTGTATGGCGGCAAGGGGGACGAGGCGCAAGGGGGCGTGGCAGCGACAAGCTAAATTATGAAAGGAGCAACAACAACAACAAAGATGAGAAGAAAAAAAACTACATAAATGAGCAACTGCAGAAAACTTTGCAAAGACTTTGTTGCCTGCAGATTTTTCTATTAACTGAGCGCCAACAACAACAACTGCCAACTAATAAAAGTAGAAGGGGAAAGAAAGAAGAGAACGCAATGAGAAAGTTAAACTAAAAAGAAAGCAGCTCAGTTGCGGCTGCTGCAAGTTGATGCAAGTTGCTGCAAGTTGCTGCTGGTTGCTGCTGGTTGCTGCTGCTGTCTCGCGGTTGGTCGGTTGCCTCGGTGACCAACACAATGGCACTTGCCAGCCAACTCTGGTCGTGGCCCCCTCCCTTCCACACCCTGGTTACGTTCTGTATACCCTGCCAGAGCCAGACTGTCTACTCAAGTGGGGTATATACGCACTCAGTTGACTCTAGCTAAATTAACTTAAATAGAAAATTAAATGCAAAGATTTCTTGAAGATTTTTTCTTAACATTATAATTTTTTATTATTATTAATTATATTATTGCTTAATCAGAATTCATTTTAATTATAATCTTGAATAATTCTTGGAGTAGCAGACAGAAAATATTTTAGCCACAATTTAAAATCGGACTTCCTTTTAAGACTCTCTGAAAAACAAAGTTCGCTTCTTCTATTCATTAACTGCTTAAGATTGCAATTAAAAATATTTATAATATTAAATAATACCTTAAATATAAAACGCTTTGTAAAGACTCTTAACAAATTAAATTAAAAATTATTGTGTAGTCAATTTATACACATATACAAATATATAAATTAAGTTAATTGTAAAAATATATTTTTTTTATTGCATTTTATTAAATTTCGCTTTCTCCTTATTTAATGATATTAAATATTATTAAATAATATTTAAAATAAAATTTGAAAGAAATTTAAAATATATTATGCTAAACAACTTTTAATAAATAGACTGAGATATCTGATCCCTGATAAATTATATAATAAAATTCATCAAATTATAATAAGTTTATATTTATTTCTATCCTTATCCTTAAAAGATATATTTATGAGAAGTTCAAGTATCATAAGCCAGAATATATTTATAAATAAGCTGCATAAATTTTTGGAAAATATTTACTGATATACTAGATACTATATGATTTATAATAACTTAAAATAAGGAGTTAAAAATTTTCAAAATAAAAGCATAAATACTTTATATTGTATATAATAAAAGAATTTCAAATCCCTTTCTGAACTAAAGCTGAAAACAAAGTTCCACATTCTTGACTTCCAACCACTTTTTTCTCTCCACAGGGTATCTAGCAGTCTTGCACTCTCCAAATGTGACATGCTTGGTTAATTTTAATAAAATACAGCGACGACAACTTCACACAGGACACGACTTTCAAGACAGTTCCACAGTTTGTGCTCATTATTAGCCCCTCCCCCCCTTCCACCTACGCCTCTGCCCTTCTGCCCTTCACCCCCTTCCGCCCTTTGTTCCTTTTTCCTATAACCCTAAACAACGAGCTAACGTTTTACATCTTTCAATTAGGGTTGCCAACGCTGCCAACGGGAAAAAAACGCGCTCAAGTTGAGGAAAATGTAGGAAACTGGAGGAAAATGTAGGAAAATGTGGGAAAATGTGGGAAAATGGGAGCTTTCACTTTACGGTTTGAGCCCTCACGACTTGTGGCCTGCACTCAATGGCTGCTTTGGCTGATAATTATGAAAATGTTGTTCAATCATTTGCTGGCCATAATTAAACCTATTTATGAGCGAAAAATTCCAAAGCACCAGAAAACAGGGCGTGTACTGAGAAGGCGGGCAGGGGGGGCGGGGGGCGTGGTCGTTGCCAGGCAGCAATTGCCACTGGAAGTTACTTAAAACAATACAGATAAGTGCCAGCGGTTTATATGTATGGGCTATTATTACCCGGCGTTGCGCGGCTCAAGTGCAATTCCTGAGTATGCAAATGTTGTGAAGCTACAGTCGATAAATTAAAGCAACGTACCTGAGCAACAACTGTAAATAATGCATTTAAAATATTTGTAAGCAGAATAAATATATATCTATATTTATTTATTTATTTTTTTATTTATTTATTTATTTATTTATTTATTTATTTATTTATTTATTTATTTATTTATTTATTTATTTATTTATTTATTTAT
>SCDZ01000752.1:0-28960 GCA_004143845.1 Drosophila lacertosa | reverse complement strand
TATATATATATATATATATATATATACATATATATATATAATATGTTATATATTTAAATATATTTGCGTGTATATTTATTTATAAAGTTTATATAAAATAATATTAACAAAGTACCAATTTGAACGACATCGTATTTTGTGAATTTAAAATATAGAAATATCAAGACCGAAGTATGCGCAACAAACTGTCAAAACCGGAGCAATATTGGAAGCAGCAGTATGTATATGTTACGAATAAGCAAACAATAATAAATAAGGACGGATAGATCATCGAGAGCTCCATAAATTAATGCAATCTTCATTTCATCAAAATTAAATTTATATTAAAATCCTTATTAAATGAAGTTTTAATCAAATGCTGAACGTAAAATAAAAATAAATTGCTCGCGATATTCACATCAATGGATTCTCTCATGGATTTTGATTTCACCTATTGCAGCTTTAATTGGAACCGTCGCAGCAATAACTTTAACGGAATATTTTTGATACTGTAAAAGCGCAAACCCGAAAACACAGTATTCCAATATTAATTCATCATTGTCATGGATACAAATATTATTAACCCAACTTCAACATCAGAGTCGCTTTCTACCTGCAGCACTCTACAGGAGTCACACACTCTAGAAACGCAACATGCTAATATGGACACAGATAAATCTATTCTTCCAGTAAATGCGTCTACGGTGAGTGTCAATTGTACACACGATCAAATTAATTCCCATGGAACGATGTCAGTGTTAACTGATCCGCCAGTCACTACAACAGTAACGACAACAACGATACCAAACGCAACGTCCGCAGTTTTGAACCTACCGCCACCGACGCCGAATTTAGGTGTTACCTGCTCTTCAAGTGATGTAACTATATTGAGTTGTTTGCTACCAGCGCCCTCTTCATTTACAAATGAAAGCTTAAGAGCAATATCGACTCCACCACCATCGTTAGACCCAGCACCAGCATTAATTACGCCTGCGCCATGTGCAAGTGATTTTGACTCGGACACGGAATTGTCAATTGTTGCAGCGGCAGCAACATCTACAAACGCAGCACCTTGCATGGTAAACCATTCGACCACGTCACCTGTCTCATCTTCCTCAACCATACCGTGTGTACCAGTTCAGACTGAATTATTAACATCAACAACAAATGGGCACATCAATAGCAGCAACTCAAATAGTTCTCAAATTAGTCTTAATTCAAAGCAGCAACGTCAACAAAAACGTCGGCGTGAGCGAGCCCAGCGCCTGCAGGCAGAGCGCGACAGTCGTTGCAATTTAAGTGCATTGAGTAGCACCTTAATCGGGGGATCTGTAGTTGTGGGTGCTACCCTTGGTATTAGTTCTTCAACTGGAGGTAGCAGTGGCGGAATTATTGGCTCCGTACCTGCACCTACCATATTGATGAGTAACAGTAGTACATTGGGTCCTGGTAATAACGTGCTATATCACCTCAATAGTGCTGGTAGTATGGGCGAAGATAGCAATAATTCAAATGGCAACTTTACCAGCAGCAGTAACGGTAGTAATAATTTACTACCACCAACGGATAGTATTGCATCCCTGCTGTTAAATCCGCCACATTCGCCCGAATGTAACTCAGGTCTCATGGCCACACCTAGTGACAGTGAAGGAGAGTCACTAGATGAAGACCTTTTATCAACATCATCGTCGTCAACTTTGCTGCTTCCACGCGATAAGCCTCCACCAAGGCCGCCACCTCCAGTTCGTAGAAAACTACCAAGATCACCTGTGCTAGAAGAGGAGATTATTGACGGATTTGCCATATTAGAGTTCAAAACATACGAAGATCTTGAGGTACGTTTTAATACCTACTGATATGGGCTTCATATCATATTAGTATTGTTGTTATTATTGCAAAATATAATTAACATTGTCTAAAATAATTTATATTATAAATTCTAACAGTTTGCTATCAAATTGGGACAAAAACGCAAGGAAAAGCGCCTTTCAGCATTGGAAGAACTGACGTGCACCTATAGCATAGAGGAGATGAAAATGCCTAAAATTATTGATACTGCGCAACATCTTCCTCTGCGCAGTACTAATCTTACCAATATGTCTATTGTTAACAACAATAATTTGAAAGAAAATAGCCACCATCGAGCTGTCGGTGTTTGCATTGGGGCTACAACAAACAGCATTAACACAAACAATAATAATAATACAACAAATAACAACAATAGCCATACTGTTTACACTGTGCCACTGCCAAGCATATGTAACGCACCAGATACTGAAGCAGAGAATTGGATAGGAGATCAGTTTCGACAGCAGGAGGATCAGCTTAGTGGCAATGCCAGAAATATAGGCATTAGTATTAACAGCAATGCAAATCAAATTAATAATAGTCAAAATTTAATCCATATAACCAAATCCAAGGAAACTGAATCCTCTGTCACCACCGAAAGCAGTGGAGTTTTGCAAGACACTTTTAATACTGGAGCTAGCAACTGCCAACTAGAGAATGGTAGCGAAAAGCTGGCTGCTGGTGTTGTCGTGTCACATGCGGACTTAAGTAACCTTAATTCTAATGGGAACGGAAGTAACAATGGTACATCCCAAAATTGCACCAACAATGCTAACCAACCATGTAGTGAGGTAGCAGAATATAAATGCATTAATAGCACAAAACTTACTGATGCAATCGCAGTTAACAATCGTCTTGGTGGTTTGTTATCAGGATCTTCTTATCAAAAAGTCACAGTAAGTAAGGTAATAAAAAGAAATTAATTTAAATAATAAATCATTTATTAACAGAAGGTGAACAGTGTAGAAAGCGAAGCTGATAAAGTTGCAACAGCGGCTGTTGCATCTGGGCTTTCGTTGGAAATTCAAGATTTTACAAACGGTTCAGCGAATATTGTAGAATCCAGTATATTACTTAAACAGGATAACGATCTTAATAAAAGTTTACCTGATGTGAGTTTTAACATACTATATTATATACATATTTAAAAAAATAAGTTATTTTTTTCGACAGATTTCTAATCATTGCAGTAGCAACAAAAAGGAACTTAATATCGTAAGTATTTTAATCTGAATATTTACTGTGTATTATATTATAATACACATCGTGTTCCTTTCAGTGTGATAAATCAACAGGCGGGAATAAGGTGAGTTTGAACCAACCGATTTTACAAAATTATTCTAAAATAGCTTATATTGTTAAGCAGTCAGGTATTGGATCTCTTTATTTATCTATATTTGTAGAACTATATTGACAGTAAAAATATTTATAAAATTGCAAAGTGACCAAATCAATAAAATGTAACTTACATCTAGTACGTTGGTAGTTCCAAATATTATTTTGATTTTATTGTTTTTTATATTTAAAGGTTATCTAGAATATAAAACTTATAATTCCATTTGATTAATAATGTGAAATCACAACCACAAATTCATATGTATATCAATGTGAATCTATCACGTCATGCAATAGCCAAAATTGCATGTTATCAAAATATTTTTTTTGGTATGTGGGAGATTAATGATAACTTATGTATAAGACAAACTTAAGTCACAACCAATTCTCTCATCGGAAGTCGCAAATATCTAAATCAAATAAAGGCAAACAATGGCCACGACCCTCAGTCAGTCAGTCCCAGACTGCACTTACAATTCTAAAATACACTGTCGCATTCAAGTAGGATACGCAAAATGTATAGAGGATTAAAGTTTGGAGGTTGTTTAGATCTTATTTCATATATACATTATATCTCAAAACATTGCTTAAACTGTGACAAAATAATACATTTCCGTTTGTTGCTAGGACAATAAGCTTCATTAATCAGGTTATTTTTCGTACAAGTGTACTGTTGGCTCTATATATGATCCTATTCATTTCTGATATTTACAAACTTTTCATTTGTGTTTTCTATAAGCAAGTGTCCATTGTCGATCAATTGCATATAGTAAAACAGTGACTGATGTTTGCTTTAAATTATCTGCGCAACAAAATTGTCCTTAAATAAATTAAATAATTCGGCTTTGTAGTAGGTGCTACATTGTTTTGTTTTAGGTAAATATTCAATACTCTAAGAGGAATATAATTAAATTTTTAATTTTATCGATTAATTCTATAAATCATCACACAATCACGAACGCACAGCAACAAATATAACACTCTGCATATTATAAATTCGTAGACAATTTAGGGAATGTAGATAGAACTGGACTTTAAAAACCATAATTTTTATTATAAATACATTTTGTTTTTTATTAATTAACATAATTTGTTTTAGACTCATCCAATACTGTATAAAAGTTATCTATTACATATAAGGTGCGCGAAATAAGTAACTGTGACAACGATTTATCGAATTACAACAGACAGAAATTAAGATATTTTCAAAAACCCAATTATCCTTTAAAATTAATAAAATTATCAATTGGCTTCAACTTATTTTTTTTTTATTATTATTTTATTTATTTGAAAACGATTGACTTTACGAGTGCCAACTCAAGTAATTAAAAAAATAGGAACTGCAAAAGATTACTTCCTAAAAGCCTAAAGAAAATGGGCGTATTTTATTTGCTAGTCCGGCCAATTGGTCAGCTATGCCCCTGTTCACAGCAAGTTTTGTCAGTGATGTAATAGACCCTACAGCTAAAATAGATAGGAGTAGCTAAAAAGATATTTATATGTTAATCTTAAACTAAACCTTATATTAACAAATTAACATATGAAAGCGAAAATTATAATAAATGTTAGATAGAAAAAGAAACATAGAAATAGATGGCAAACCACTGATCCGGTGGGGTGAATATTTGGCCAGTCCTACAAGCTATGACCCTTCTCATAGCTGAGAGGGAAGATATGCTGAAAGCAAAGATTTGATTAGGGGAAAGAAGATTTCAGAAGAGAATACGTGGTATAGGTTATTATATTGAGTGCATAATACACTAAATGCACATAGATAGAAAAAGAGGAAAGTAATTTCTAGTAGGTCGAAAGGGGACGGAGACGCTTAGACGATCTAGAAGAAAAGGTGAATCTATGTGGCCAACAATTAAGTTATGTAGAAAAACAACACCAAGTATTTTTCTACGGTTTGTTAGCGACGGAAGATTCAGTAGTAAAAGGCAACTGGAGTACGATGGTAAACTAAGATTCGGATCCCAGTTTAAGCCACATAAGGCAAAAACCAGCACTTTGGTTTTAAACGGACTCCATCCGATCCTGATGAATTTTGTACTGCGGACTCCAAATGCATGATCAGTATTCCAGGATTGAACGTCAGGGTCATTAAACTCTTTGGACCAGCGTTTAATAAAACCTAAATCTCCATTAACTTCGTTTACAATAGTGGATATATGACTATTGAAACTTTGCTTAGAATCTAGAAGAACATCAAGGTCTTTAACTGCCTTGATGCGTTGCAGGAGAAAATTGTCCAATATTATACAAAGAAAAAAACCTTAAAGATTTTCTATAGAATTTAAGTCCGGGGTACGTGCTAGACACTAATAGGAGAGTTTTACAGTATAATTGGGTGCATTATCCTGCTGGAAAATCCAACAAAATCCAAACTGCACTAAAAGAGTCGCCAATATCTCAACAACTCTACCTACATCATGAGAGCCTCCGTGGCAGTTACTAGACACTATGTGACTTTTTTTTTGGCTTCGTATATCGCCGTAGAAATAACGGCAGCCATCTGGGCCATCCAAATTATACTTTTTCCATCATAAAAGTTATATTTTTCCACTCAGAATCCCAACATTTGTACTTATTGGCATACTGCAGTAGCTCCGGTTTAAATGGTATTTTCTCGCACTTTACGATCTTGTGTACACGTTACATGGATATCGACAAAGTAAAATTGAGCCGTATTTACGATGCGCTGATATTCTAATTGACCGCTGGATTTTAAATTGAACTTTTGACCCGGTTATCAACCAACAGTGGGCGACCAGATCGAGTTTTATTTTCCATGATTTTCAGGGTCTTTTAATACTTTTTCTACCGTGATCTTATTTCTGACTATAAATTAATTGAAAATCGCTACAAATAATTTTTTTTGTCAAGAAAAAAAAAAGTAAAAATTTCACTCTAACTATTTTCGTTTAGAAAATTCAACGTGGATGCGCTTATATCTAAAACGCAATTGTGCTGTAGGTTTTTAGTTCCAGAACACTTAAAAGGCTATGTATATGTCTTAGATACTGATCGCAGAAGATTACGATCAACTACAACAATCTCTCTTGTCGTAATATTTTATTTAATAGATAATAAAGTCTACAGTATTTAATTTTGCATACCTTATTATTAGTTAAAAATAAAATGATTTTTGTAAAATGTAAACAGTTCGAAAACTTTCTTATCCTTAGCATATATATAATCTTTAAGTACAGTGGAGTCCCGATAATTCGAAATGGCAAGGGGATCACATTTGTACGAATTACACGGGAATGCGGATTACACAGCTCGATGTTGCGTTTGGGAAAATCAGCATACGCGATAACAATGGGAGAAACACAAAATTTAGCATGTGAAGCGACATAATGGCGGGATAACTGTCTACAAAACTTAATGGTTTAAGTAGCATAATGCATAAATGTAGCAATGTAGCATAAAAATTACGAATTATAAAAGGTAACGAAACAAAATATTTAGTTATAAGAGATTGAATATTCTTTGCGTTGCGAAAAAAAAACAACGAGTTGCCAAAATGTATGGGATTTTTACGAATTAACCAATCATTTTCAGGGAGGCAGCAGTTTTAACGAATTATAGATATTTTCAAATTAGGGAGGGGCAATTTATTGGGACTCGACTGTATAGTCGAGCAGATCAAACTATGGCCGGCGATGTTAATAACTACAAAAACTAGCTTTGGTATATGAAATATAATCTATGCTCATATCAAGAGTGTGGAGAGCTTTCCAGGTTTTTCAAAATCGATAAATATTATTATAAACAGTGTCCACAGCTTAACAATATATGTATTTTAAATATTTTCCTCTTTTCCTTCAGTTTTCAAATAAAATACATAAAATTAAAAAACAAATAATTGTAATTAATTCTGCCGTCATGATTCTTGTTTGCTTTTGTTATGTAAAAGCCAAGTTAACTTGGGTGTCGACTTTGTCAAGTTATATTATTTCTAGTTTTTGGCATTTTTGTAATAAGTTGTGATGTGTGTTTAATGATGTTACATTACATAAAAAGGGTTATGGGGTGTCGCTAAAACGCAGTTTTGTTAACGATGGTACCTGGGAAAAAATAATAAATTAAAATAATATTAGGATGCACTAGCTATTGTCGTATTAAAAGTAACAAATAAAATTTTAAACACCCTCAAGATATACTCAAGAAAAACATGAATAAGAAAGAGAGGTATTGAGAAATGGGATGGCATATATAAGTAAAATTCATGCCGTTGCCCTCTTTTTCTCTATATTTAAGATGCTTCATGGTTCTATGTTCTATCTGCTTTAAAGCATTTCCGACCAAATAAAATATATTCGTAATCCTTAATGAGATGAGTCGATTTGGCCTTGTCTGTTTGTATGCTCGCAGCGATTTAAATGGAGCTCATGCAAATAGTGTAAGGTTTAAATAAAGGTCTTGAGAAGCTTTTTAAAAAAATTTCAATATGTTTTAAAAAAATATATGCGCCATTTTATAATGTATGAAATAATTAACATTTTGATAAATATGGCTTCTAACTTTATCCCCGGAGACTGGTGCTGCAGAAACAAAAATTCTCGATGAAACTGCACTCAGAACAACTGGCACCTCTAAAGTATTAGAAGAGCCATTACTGTTAACGCCAGCATTTTCTGTTTGGGTAGCATGGCATTCCCGGCATTAGTTTCTGGTGGAAGAACGTTTCCATTTATCAGGGAGAGCCTGGGTTTAACGATTTCAATATATAAATGCGCGGAGACGATCTATATGCAACCAAAGTTTATTCAATACTAACGACACTGTTAGCTTACAGTATTCAATTATAGAGCTAACGATACATACAAGTTCAGGCCAATTAACATGGAGCATTGGCTGTGAATGGCACTTTTTTATAGTTTCTGCAACATAAAGTGCAGCAACAGTGCCGGAAATGCAGGGCTTGGTGAATCTTAATGAGTTTAATGGTTTAATGCACAGCCTACTGTACGTAACGTCCTATAGTATTTCGTATTACCATGCTCTTTGCAGTTGGTGAATTGACCTCAATACTTTTATTAAGGGTCTTGAACTACGCTTGCAATCATTCATTATTTAGCCAGTCCAGCAAGCTATGACCCTTCTCATAGCTGAGAATGATCATTGATTTGCCGAAGATAAGATGAAAGCAAAAATTTGATTAGGGGAAAGAATATTTCAGAGGAGAATACGTGATATAGGTTATTTTATTAAGTGCATAATACCCGAAGTGCACGTAGATAAAAAAAGAGGACAGTAATTTCTTGCAGGTCGAAAGGGGACGGAGACGCTTAGACGATCTAGAAGAAAAGGTGACTGTATGTCGCCAACAATTAAGTTATGTAGAAAAACAACACCAAGTATTTTTCTATGGTTTGTAAGCGACGGAAGATTCAGGAGTAAAAGCCTACTGGAGTACGATGGTAAACTAAGATTCGGATCCCAGTTTAAGCCACGTAAGGCAAATACCAATATTGCTTTTGCTCTATCCGATCCTGATGATAATGATATGTACAAAAGTTTAGTGGTGAATGAGTCATACAACTTTTTCGAGCAACGTTTAAGAAAACCTCGTGCTCCCTTAGTTTCGTTTAAATAGTGGATATGTGACTATTGAAACTTACCTTAGAATCTAGAAGAACACCAAGGTCTTTTACAGCCTTGAAGCGTTGCCAGAGAAAATTTTCTATAGAAAAGCTAACAACATTTGACTTAGTATGACTTAACACCATAAAAAAACACTAAGTTGCATAGAATTTAAATCGTCTTGTAGCCAATTATAATAATAATCGGTGTACCATACAATTAGTTTTACATCATTAGCATACATTAGTATATGAGACTGAGTTATTACTGAGGGTTGGTCATTAATAAATAATGTAAAATGCAATGGTCCAAGATGACTACCCTGAGGTACTCCAAAAGAAAATTGAATTATAAGGTACGAAATTTCAATAAAGGAGAAAAACAATACAGTCGAGTCAAAATAATATGGTTGACAGAGTCAAAAGCTTTACTGAAGTCAGTATTAATGACATCTGTTTCTTATCTCAGCATCTGTACTCGTTGTTAATTGAAAAATGTCCGACTCTTGTGAGGTTTCAGCTTGTCTATATATTAGTAGGAATTTGAAAGCACTTCGTAATCAGATATTGTGGAATTTAACCAAGTTTCGCAGAACGCGACAGTATCTGATTGAAAAGAAATGCTATTCAAATAAAGTATTTTTAATTTGTACACAAGCCCTCTAACATTCTGATATGTTAAATAAATATCAGAAGTGATACAGTTTTTTTGCGTACTGCTATTCAAGGCGTGTAATGAGGTATCCGGAAGGATTACTGGCAACAATTGATTTCGGCTTTAAGGCTTAAACTCGTGAACAATCATGTGATCTGGGCATAGGCTCACAATTGATATAGATCGGGTCATGAGGAACATTTATTTTAAAAGAAGAAATTTCTGGAGAAGTGGAGAAATTTATCTTCGTAACTTTGACTAGTTTTCCTAGCAATAAATGCAGCCACGGCTTTCGCTGGTGGTGTATGAGGAAAGTCCGAGCGACCGACGTTTGAGATAAGACTCAAATTTAAAATTGCTACGTAGCATAACGCTGGAATCACAATCAGATATAAGCTGCTTAATTTTAAAAATTGATTCCACACTGTTATACATTCGTGAGATTATAATTTTAAAGTCGATGCAATACGGCATGAACTACGAATTACGCCACAGTCCTTATTGGGTAATCAGCAAGTTTGTCGGTATCTCGCCCCGTAGTAACTGCACATTTAGCATGCAATTTATTCTCACACAACCAGCAAGTAACAAATTGTGTTGGTGCAGAATCTCCTGGCCGCTTAAAAGTGCAATTTTTCTTTCAACACGACAATTCACATTTTCTAGCGGGGTTTATAAAGTATTGGCGCGAATCGTAAAGACAAAAAGTAACGGCACAGATTTTTACACAAACAATGCTGTCGATCAAATCAACAACCAAAACTTTTCGAGAGCGCGGTGCAAATGTAAACAATGCACAATCAAACACACTCACGAAGAAAATATTAGGCAAAGAGATAAAAAATATAAAATAACAACAACGCAGCACAGTAATAAAGCTATAAACTTTTGTATTGCTTTGAGATGAAAATATCACAAAATAAAAATGGTTAAAGACAGTTTAAATATGCAAAAGCAAAAATCATTTGAAGTGCAGTACAAAGGAAGTGCGTTAAATATATTTATTTCAAAACTGTTGGGTTTAAAGCAGTACGACCTTTCGTTGCCACAATAGTCTATGTTTGGAAATATATTTATTAATTATAGTAGCGGTGCACTGATGTCTATAAATGCACGTGAATCAATTGATATAAAAAACATCGATGTTGGAAACTGCCGCTATTATAAACAATTCCCGCAATTTGCTACTATATCTAACTTTTAATGGTTCCTTTTTGAGAAAAAATAGTTAAAAATATCCTGTTTTATATTTTCCTGTTCTACACTAAGTGCTTTATTTCATTTAATGAGTCAACGCTTTTATGTTTAATAAAAGCTGATGGTTAGTGATGGATAAACATATATACAGTTGTGTTCATAAAAATAGCAGTGTCGTACCTCACTATTTTCAAAACTGTCTTTGAGACACTTCCAAATATCCAAATTTAACAAGCGATGCATTTTTGAAAGCCTAGAATATAAACTAAATAATCAAAAAAGAAAACTGGATAGATTTACCATTCTTTTTTCTGTTTTCTATTTCTGCGTGTGCACCACATATGTGAAAATTTGTACGAATACACTAGTCCCATCGCCCAGTTAGGTAATGTCTTTAAAGTAGACATTTCAACAAGATAATAATCCAAAACACACAAGTACTAAACGAGCTAAACCCTGGTATTGTTTTTTTCTTGGCAATACAAAGTTATAATGATATATTGTTACATGGAATTGTTTACCGAAAAAGCTGTCCTTTCTAGGTCTTTCACTGTCCTTTGGTCGTGAAATACTGCGAATTAATAAATGTTTAACAGTAATGTCGTACCAGAATTTGTTGTTAATGGTCTGCTGGTTTTATTTTTGGAAATGTAATACAAGTCCATTCCTTTTTTGTCGACTTCCCATATTAGGTGGTTTCAAGAAGATCTGGACGATCTTATAATGTCGTCTTGTAAAAAGTTAGCCAAAGATGAAATTTGGCATCTTTAGTTGACTTAGTTTGACTTAAAACACGCCTCAACAAGCAAAAAGTGTACAAGACGCCCTATCAATTGTTTCAAGTAAATTTCGGTCTCTTCGCGCCAACAATGATCTTATTGTTTTTCCTGTTACTGTTAATTTTCAAATAGTGAAGCAGTTTTTTTTTGTTTGGGGCATTCTGAGAAACTCTTCAGTTCCTGTCCAACCATTTTGACACTTTTTAATATCTTTATCGCCACCTTTGGAAGCGCTGGAGGTTGCTTGATTAAGAGCCCTTTTAAGGCAAGACACAAAAGTTTTGTAATTCTTCTGAACTTTAAGCTTTTTTTTTTTTGCACAATGTAGTAAATTTAAATAGCAAGGAAACATTGTGTTTTGTACTAAGGCAATGCAATTAAAAATTCGCTTAAAAATACGCCGACCACAGAGTTTAATAATAAAAGGTTCTAAATAAATATTGTCTTTGGATTCTAAGAGTAACGATA
Source organism: Drosophila lacertosa (assembly GCA_004143845.1). Taxonomy (NCBI): domain Eukaryota; kingdom Metazoa; phylum Arthropoda; class Insecta; order Diptera; family Drosophilidae; genus Drosophila; species Drosophila lacertosa. The sequence goes on along the minus strand of SCDZ01000752.1, from coordinate 17,108 downwards.
AAGATTTGGTAGAGTTGATCACGCACACTACAAGTTTTTTATGTTTAATGTGTCAAATTTTTCTGTTGGGTGCGCGTGTCCATCAGTCGTCAAAGGCCCAACCTCGGTTGTAAATAAAATAAAAAAAACTAAAGTATTTCGAAATTTGACAGCTTGCCCTTAACGAAATTCGCGCACCTTACCTATTAAACATATTTCTAAGCACAGAAATTTTTTACTATCGCAAATGCTGATAAGCATTAGATCAATTCCCACAAAATGGACAAAAAGGATTTAAGGCCATAATTGAGCTTTGGTTGTTTTATTTACTGTAACTCTGCGCTGCGGATTCTTTTTCGCTAAAGGAAATGAATTAATCTCATGTTTTTCTGCCATTAAATACGTTGATTAAATAGTTAAATAATCACCCAGACTAGTGAAATATTTTAATGTAGCCGAAATTTATTCATATATGTATATAAAAATATATGGATACATGGATATGTGTTTGTTTGTAACATATTTGAATCCTAAATTTTTTTTTAATTTTACAGCCAACTCGAACTACTAGATTTAAGTTGACCACAAAACAATTTTAGTGATTTTGTTTAATTTGTATTCTTTTTATTTTGTTTGTTTTTTATTATTAGTATAACATATAAATTGTTAATAAGATGAGTGTGCTGTTACCTACTTTAAAGAATTCTGAAATATTAAGAAAAAAGGATTAAGTAATTAGGCAAAACTAATACATAGGTCGGATTTTAAAAGTTTTAAATTGTGAAATTGGTCTATTGAGCGTTCACAGAATATGTGTTGGTTTTTTAAAACAAGGGGATCAGGAGGTTAAGACCAGTTCTGGCAAGTCTTAAGGGTGGTGGCGTTTGAGTCTTCTCCTGACAGTTGTACGATGATTCGTCGATGTTAGGCGTCGGGCTAGGCTGTTCGGATGACCTCCAAGCCGTTCCGTGTATTTTTTAGCTAAACGAAATGACAAATCATTGGTGAAATTTATCGTTTGTGCTGTATAATACAGCAAGTACATTTTGTATATTCAATTTTAAATTGTGAATAATTAATAATATTAAAAAAAATGAATCTATCTGCTGCTGCGGTCGAAATGAATTCATTGGAATCTGATACTGCTATACTTTTTGATAAGGGAGTCGATAACAGGAATACCCAAGCTTGAATGTCACATTTTCTAATAAAAAAACCTTGTAACACTTGTTTGTGTTACTTGTCCTTTTTCGAAATCAGTAAAGCTTCAAAGAAAACTCAGTTTGCTTTTGGATATCTGACCAATTCTTCTCGAAAAATTTCTATCATTTCCTTTCTCAAATCGCTACATGGATATCTTCCAATCATCTGGTTGCTAGTTGCACAGTCTTTATTTTAATCGTTACCATAAAAAATAGTACCGTTCTCCAAAAATAATAGTGGTATGGTCGATCGATCTAGTATTTGGTGTTTTAACGACATAATTTATCACCCAACCCAAAGCGCAGCTTGCGGCGTTTGTGTAGGTGAATATTATTTTGTTAATGTATATATCCAAGGCGACTAAAATTTTTGTACAGACAGCTAACTGCAGGATATTTCCTAGTCAGACATTCCCAGGTAGAGGATTCTTATTTTTTTGATATTTTAACAGTGAGAACAATGGGTTATACCTGACTGCAACGTTGTCACTCGAATTTACTAATACCTTCCTCATTTTTTTAAATTTTCAGAACTCGGAAAACTTGATAACTTTTGTTTTCCCTACAACAATACACGTTTCTAATGATTCGCATAAGCAAACATCATCCCGAAATTCAACAGAATATTCACAACCGCAGACTGGCAGAAAGCAATGTGTAACTTCAAATTTGTTTGAAAGTAATATGCTACCTTTGAAGGTGGTATCAACGCCTGACTTAAGCTCTACGTCAAAGAGTTTGACTAGTTCTGAAATAAATGGACCGCTTATAGTTGTTAGCGAAAAAATTGGCGAATGTGCTAACATAAAAACAATAGTTGGCATGATTTCTCCAGCAATTTCCACAGATCCTGTTTCGGTAATTACGGATAACCAACAGCCAAATACAGCAACAGATAACCTTTTGCATACCAAACCACTCCATCCACCAGCAATGCCTGCACAGGTTGGTTAAATTTGTTCTATTGGTGGGTTCTTTTATTTATTTTATTTCTTTCAGGTAACTAGCGCTAATATTTCAGATGGTAGTGAGCCATATATGAATATAGAAACTGGAAATTGCGAACTAGGACCCAATTCATCTGCAAATGCTCAGGAAATATCTTCGAGTACCAAAGTGGTTGCTTCACAGACTAAAGAGACTCACGTGCTTAGACCGACAATTCCTTCAAGTTCTTCTGTTTCACCAGTTACGATAGCACCATTACATAGCAACTCTTTTGGTGAACGAGCGGCTAGTGTTTTGCCTACAGCCAACTTAAAATCAAACGATAATACCATGCTGAGCATACATAGGGATGTACTAACGCTTCCTGTAGATTCACAGAAGAACACAACTGGCTCAGTACCAACTCCTCCGACTGCTAACGGATTTCTTACTGTCAGTTTCCCATCTGTCACTTGCGCAACGACATCAAATGTTTTATCGCGTATTACTCCGCCGTCAGGAAATAAGGTGCTGCCCGTTCCTATGACTTCGGCAGCTAATACGGTAGTTGGTTCCGTTGCAGTCGCTGTCTCTGGCATTCCTAAAACGTCATTTAGTTCAGGAAGTACTTCTGTTGTGCCCACGGGTTCTTCATTAGTATTTCATGGTGCAACCCCACCGTTACCGCATTTGGGTGCTGGGCTACCTATGCTTATACAAGCACCTCCATACCGTGCACCTTATCCCAATTATACTCTATATACGCCCTATAGTAGCATAGGACATGGACAATACCTGCCGTCGGTATTACCAACTGGAACTCCTAATACCTCGTGTTCGCCCCAGCGCTCGGATGCTCGCAACAGTCGAGAGTTGCAGGGAACATCTTCAAAAGCACCAGTCACAAGTGTATTAACATCGCATCAGTACAGTGTTAGTAGCATCGCTGGATTGCGACCTATTACACCACTTAGCTATGTCATTAGCAATACTAATACAACGCAAGTAGTAGGTACATTGGCTACAACAACAACATCTACAGTACCTTTGTTTAATTCGACGCACGCAAATCATTTACCAGCCCATGGCGCAGGTGCTATTGGCGTATCAACCACTGTGCCAACTATCACAACAGCACAATTTTCAACACCAACCGGAAATTCAGCTACGGCTGCTGCCCAAGCACAACCTTTAGCACCAATGCAAATAATCCCACAATCTGGGTATCAAAGCCATCTACCAAAAGTGCTTACTTCATTCCCTCAATTTGCACCTTCAACGTCGGGACATCAGCAGACTCTTTTACGTTGCAGTACTACATCAGCTATGGGCACCATCAACACATCAGTTCTTACTGTACAAAGCTTAATGACATCCATGCCATCGCCGTCAACAAATGCCTCGATAGCATCGCCATCATCTGTGATTCAAAAGATACTTTCGCCCAAAAGCGAAAACCTTAGCAAAGATCGGGACACAAGCTACAGGTATTTTTAACATTTTTACAAGTATTTTGACTATGAAATCGTAATAATATATTGTTTGTTTGTTATGTTAATTTAAAAAATTTTGTTTTGTCTTAAAGATGGAATTTTTTTTTGATAAATGGACATATAAACATAAAAAGGACATAAAATGTGGAATAGAAACTTCTGTATACCATACGTACATACGATACTTTCTGTTCTTTTCTCAAAACAAACCAACAATATTTTAAACCGCATTTAAAAATAAATAGCCTTGCTTTAGTTTTTTTAGATAGATATTAATGCGATGTTCAACCTTTTCAACCTTTTAGGAAGGTATTCAGTGTACAGATTGCGTCAAATGTGTATGTGACATCATTTATTTTGCTTTAAAAGTTTGAAAAATCTGAAATAGAATCTGTTTTCGCCTTAAAGCTAAGCTAGTGGGATGAAATCTTAGAGGATGCTACCACTCGGTCAGTCTTAGTTTTTCTTTAAATATAATGTGTCCGAAATAACTAAGTCGTTCAAAGTATTGGCATTTAATGTCTACATAATGCACTTTATCGTATGTTTTTCTATATCTTCTTTGTAGTTTTCTTACTTCTACTCTTAGTACCGCAATGTTCTTCCGTTATGTTTATTTTAATAAGACAACAACAATTATAAGACAGCAGACAAGAGATTTTCAACAAAAAATATTATTTGTAGCAATTCCCAATTGATTTTTTTGTTAATAAATGTCGAGATTGGCCCGTTTAACTGATGGATGGATAATTTACCATTCATACTGCGAAACTCACGAAGGACTTAAATCCGATAGAAAATCTTTTGGTCATCTTGTCTCAATGGGTTTATACCAATTGGAAACACTTTAAAACTTCAAAAGAGTTGAGCAAAAATTTGACGTCCAAATCCTCCGAAACCTGTTCAATTCAAAGAGCCGGGATGAAAAAGAATTCACTTAAACAATAAAGACGGATGTTTTATTTAAAATGTTTGGTTTTCTCTATTTTAGTTTTAACATGAAAATAATGCTGCTTATTTTGTTAGAAAAAAATTCTTTGATTTTCTTTTTTTTAAGCGTCTTAAATTGGAATCTCGATAAATCGGATTCCCGTGTAATTCGTAAAAAATGCGATCGCCTTGCCTTTTCGAATTATCGGGAGCCGACTGTACTATAAATCGTTGTTAATTATTTCGCGCACCTTACATTTACTAAAAAAAATTTACGAAATTTATGCAAAATTATTTTCGGTACAAACTTGCCGTTCTTAATGTAACTATAATTTAATTGATACGATTAAAAAAAATATAGTACATTTTTTTTAAGGATATAATACATTTGGTATTAGGGTTGTAATTGCGTAAGTCTGTTGTAAGTGAACTGCGTTTGACTTGGTTTTCTTTAATTGGGGAATGAGTGGTATTAGCATCCCAAAATGTGGTATGCAACATTTAACGTTTTCTTTACGAAAATACTGCAAATTTGGTGGCTCTATTAATTTCTCAGAGATTATGTTCGATCGAGGTCGTCGAGTTCGTGAAATAAGACCACGAAAACTCAGAGAAGCTCCTGATTATTACCTTCAATTACACATTTTTAGCAATTTTCAATGGGTGCACGTTATAAAAACAAGGTAAAAGTTCGAAAGTTGTACATTAAATCAAAACAGAAATATAATATGTAAATAAAACGATGCGATTAAGCTACTCTAAAGAAATATCATCAGTCATTTTAAAATCTCCGAACTGAACGAATATACTTTGAAACGCTGACTTCCTTTATAATAACGTCACCATGACCAGCGCACAGCATTGCAAATTAGTCACAAATAATTATTGATAACAACGAATCATTGTTTAAACCGGGGAATAAGCATTATCTTCCTGTCCAATACAACGTTCAGACTGCGCTATACAAAGTACTGTGGCAACACGCTATTGCCTTGGCACGCCTTTAACACGACTATTACTTTAGACTCATAAAGCTTACGTCTACAATATTCTTCAATATTTCATTTATATTCTGAATGGGTTCCCACGGCTCCTTATGTAAAGAAACATACTTCTTCGATGGCTCAAAAGTTGCAACTATCTATGTTTTGGATCAACCAAATGGTTAATTTTTTTGGATATAACAAATATTTAGATAGATATTTAAAAACAATATCAATAATTTTATATTTTTTGATTTTTATGCCAGGGAACCCCTTGAAATTCCATTATTCTATTTGAATTTACTTACATTTTTCAAAGAGTTATGTTAGATTTTCTTCTCACACCTTATATTCAATATATGCGCATGAAATATGTAGCATTATCTAGCCTTTGGAATGCAGTTATTAATAAAATGTTCTTTTTAAATGCAGCAGCGTTCAATTTCTTTACAATTTTTTATATATTTTTATGGTGTTATTGTTTTTGGGAAATAACTGAAATTTAACTAAAGTTCTATAATAGTTAGGATAAGTTAGTTACGTATTATTTGTTTCAACTGTAATACTTAATTAAATACTTAATTACAATGTTTTACTTGCATCAGCTTAACACATGTAAGCCATGTATGAAATATAGTAAACAATAGATAACCTAAATCCATGTGTTGTCACAGGTAATTATCTCACCTTGCATTTACTACAATAAACAAACAAAATAAGCTTTGCCCTACAATTTTCAATAAGTTCAGTTAAGTTAAGCAATAGAAATTGAAAAAATATATTTTTCTTATAAAGAGGGAATAATAACCACAGCGGCTAAGTAAAGTATATTTGAATTTTCGTATGTATAAATTTAAAAAGTGTTAATGTATTAAATGACAGTTTGGTACATATCTCCTAGTCGTATACTCACATAGGTTGCTGTTGGTTTGTTATTTTGTTACTTCATGAAATAGATTGAACGCTTATTTTGTGAGTTTTTTTCCTTTGCAGCATTACGACCGTACGACCAAATAATAGTGTTCCGGTGTCAGGAGGACCACCAGGTATCACATTAGGTCCGTCATTTTGCGGATTAGTGCCGCCAGTACCCTATAGTGCCTTACCGGCTTCTGGATCGACCACAGTTTCATCGGCGACTCATTCAGTTTTAGCAGTGGGAGGAACTGGTATAGCTGCATATACTTCAAAAACTGGACTTTGGTTAAAGTATGTAATCTTCCAATTTTTTTTTCAATATATAACAGTGTGTTTTACTTTCAGCCCTTCACTTTTGCAATCTCCGGCAATGACGTGTACACCATCTACTCATATTGTGAACAGTGGCAATGCTCGGCCATCACCCTCGCCACTAAACTCTGGTGCCCCAGGGACTCCTACACGGGTTACTGGAAATGCAATTTCCCCTCATGCGGTACATTCCACTAATGGCAGTGGACATGTTCCGATCGCTCATTTTCAGCCTGCCCTATTTGCCACACCCCATGCCCCACCACATTCGTCTTCAGCTGCTCCCATTTCTCTCGCAGCTATTACCAGCAGCTCAGTTGGTCATTTACCTTTGGTGCCCCACACAACAGCAGTTATTGCGACGATGACCACAGCGACAACTACCACAGCATCAGTTAGTACAGTGGGGAATACACAATCCACTGTACCAACTGTGTCTACAGCAGTTACGCCTACACCTCATCCATTTTCTGCAGAATCGCTATTTCAGCCAAATAAAAGTATGAATATGTAATGTTTTGAGATTATATTAAACTAATATATATTTTTAGATGATCAGGCAGACTTATTGCGTCGCGAGCTTGACAGTCGCTTTTTGGATCGCTCTGGGTTGGCCCAACCTCCCTCGTCGTCCTCTTCAACATATTTGCGGCAAGAGTTACACCATCATCAACATCAGCATACGCACCTGCACCAGCATCAACAGCTTTTGCCAGCGGCATCTATATCAGGCACTTCAACTGTATTGCCGCCCACGCCGCAAACTTCGACACAGATTTTTCCACCACCACTTTTTAAGGACATTCCCAAAATTTCGTCTGTTGAACCGCAGTTTTATCGTGCCGGCATTGGACTCCCTCCTAGTTATACGGGGTATAATGCAGCAGGACTTTTGCACAGTGGTTTGGGTGGGCCAACACCCTTTATGCCACCTAACCATTTGACTTCATTTGCACCAAAGGTAAGCAACTGTATCTCAACTATTTTTTAAAAATAAGTAATAAACTAATAAAAACATTTAATATATTAATAAATAAATAAAAAAGTATAAAAAAATATGGCAGTGAGAAAAAACTGATTTGAAGCAACATTCTCATATTCACAAATCCAATTACAAAGTTCTTACATTATTAAAGACCCTACTATTAGACTCATTTAAACTATAAATTCATCAAAGTACTAAAATCGATATTTTTATACTCCACTTTAATAAGCTTACTGTTCCTAAGCTATAAACATTGTGAATAATCAAGATATTACATATTCCATCTCTTTGTCGGTCTTTCCATCTATATAAGCATATTTATCTTGAAAACTTATACAATACGTTAGAATAGAAACATAAAATATATGTATGTATTTTGATAGCTATGCTGTGAGAGTGGCAAATAGTTCTATTCTTCTATATTTCGTGCAGACCGTTTGCGAACCTTACCTAAAGAACTAACATACACTGCTTTTGGCTACGCTATTACTCCCGCCTCAAATTATAAATTATAATATATATATAAATTATAAAAATGTATGAATTTTATAATTTGTGAAGAATCACTCCCGCCTTCACAAAATTTTAAATTGCTTTTATTCGTGTTTTATTTTTATCAATTTAATGAGGGGCTATTATATTATACCACTAACATCAAAAGATTTTTTGTAATATATTTTAATAAAAGAATTGTCAGTTATGTATGTTATATAAATATATGTTAGGGGGCTGCAGTAATTTAGGTATGTATAAATAGCTAGTACTGTTTTCGATACGTGGGCGCTACTAATGTGGACAATGTCTGTACCACACTTCAATATTAATCGTGCAAAAGCATTATTTGAATCTCAGCTTTTTACAGACAAATTAAGGTGTTGGGAATCCTTAATTGTGCGGCACCCACACCAGTAGAATTTGTCGCCATTATTACGGTCTTCCCTTTTAGTAGCTCACAAAGCACCAGAGACCGGAAAGGCTTACCATAGCTATTAATAACGCCGCGTTTTTGTTTGTAAGACTAAAGAAAGTATGTCTTTTGAGATTGTTTAGCCATAACAGTAATTTGTGTTGTAATGTCTTAATCGCTTTATAGACAAATTGTATATTTTAAAGACTACTTTGCAATTTACTATATTTTGTTTTACTACCGTTTCTAGAGAATATCCGAATGTGTGTAAATATGAAGCATAATCATTTTCCTCTTTATTTATTTTTTGTTTTGTTTTGTGGTAACTAAAAATGTAAATAAAGTAGTGATTGAAGAAAAATAAAAGAGTAGTTAAAATGTATTTTAATGTACACTATTACTAAACCTATGTAAAATTCAAGTGTTTAAAATTTAGAATTTAAAAAAATAGGGGAATGTTTTTGCAGTTGCAGATTATTTCAAAGATATGTTTTAATTTTCTTCCAATGGTATACTTACGCATTTCAATACCATATTAAAATTAAAAGGCGCCTAAACTAAGAACAATACGCAACACAGGACTCGTCTAGTCTACTTCTTGGCAGTTAAAACTTCAGTATGAGGACTTAACCGTTGTTACTTTAGAGAACTTCAAATTAAAACGTATTGCGTAATTTTTAAAACTTCCCTGGTGATTGCAGTCTGCATAACCATTTGTGCTGCAGAGAAAAATTTGTCGTGCTCGCTCCTGCAGTTAGCTTAGCGTGTACCGCACAGCTAGACGAACCGATTCACACCGTGGGCAGTGCATCTATCTTGCTAGTTAAGTTAACTGGCATTGAAATTATAGTAACTTGCACACTTGTGTAAGAGGAGCGAAGGCCCGTATGCGTGTCCAATGTTGAGTGTATATCCTTGCCGAGCACTGACAACTAGTACCATATTGTTGTTTTGTTTGCTTTGTGAATTACGAACCATTCGTACACAAATAAAACGTTCCTCTATTTATGAGACGATATTTTCAATACAAATGTAGATAGGATATGCAAACTTATTTTTTTCTAAAAATCTCATTTTTTTCTTTTGACATTAGAAAAAATTGTTTGTGGTACTTCAACAACAGAAATAGTAACATTAATTTCGTTGAATTAAGCAGCGTTAAAAATATGTACTATTTAGAAAAAAACTTTTTGAATAAACATCTACTTTTTTTAATACTTATATTGGGTAACATAGCCTTTGACCTCTACAAAACATTTACATCACTTTGGCATAGATTTGTCAGTTTATTTTTATTATTCCACATTTATTCCGGACTATTTGATGGCCACTCTAGGACCCCAATTTCGTTTTACTGCAGCAATGATTTGATACCAGTTGACCATCCCTTCAATAAAGTGCAGTTGTCTTACAACTTTGGCGGACATGTAACCCTACACCATTATGTTGGCTGAGAACTTAACTGTCCTATTAAGGCAGTGTTTACAGTACGCTTCGGTTTTGTGACGGATGACTCTTGTTCGCTCATCACCGACACTCACATCAAATTTAGCTTCATTGCTAAATATAATGGTGTTTTATTGCCTTTGATTACAACACATCCGTTTCCGAGACCATTATAAACGCCTCTTCTTTTGACGACTTAGTTTTGCCATGGCGAAGATCACAATGCACAATTTTAGCCTGGGCTTTTTTGCCAGGAGCTGTTATTAATGATATTCGGTCTTTATTTGCGATATTATTTTCAATATTACCATTTTCTTAAAATGTTTTACAATTCCATGAACGGACGACTAAGCCAGAATAAATTACTTGTAATAATCTACAACTAAACTTCATATTTCTTTGCAAATCAGCTTACCACGTGCCAAATTTTGAATAATTTGAAGCAATTACATATTTCTTACATTCTGCATTTTATAACTGTTTCTAGATTATGACTAGATACTGATGATGTTACACTGTTTACTTTGATCTTTAAATTTTAAGCTAAGGTAGCGCAATAATAATTAATAGTGGTCACATTTTTCTTATCAAAGACATTTTTATTACTGTTGTTGTTGTTGAAGTACAACAACATTTTCTAAAGTTAAGAGATTAAAATTATCTTTCCGAAGAAAAAATAACAAAAAGTTATATTTCGCAGCTTAACAGACTTACCAATCATTTTTCCTTTGTTTTTACTAGAAAACTGGACGTTGGAATGCTATGCACGTTCGAATTGCGTGGGAAATTTACTATCATCAAAATAAACAAAACTCTGAAAAACCAGTGGCAGTTATTGGTTCTAGTCTTACGAATACCAGTAGCATTGTGAATTCTGTAACTTCTTGTTCAACTGGTAATACACTTAGTATAAGCAGTGCAGGTACCGGTGGGGGTGTACAAATGACTGCAAACAACATCGCAACTTCAGCAACGAGTGGGAGTGTACTGGCATCAGCACCACCTGGTATAAAACCGTCCTCGTCGTTGACCTTAAGCTCTTCATCACCGCATCTGCTGCATCGCTCAAGCGAACTTACAGTAGCTGCAACGTTTGCCAGATCTTCATTTGAAGCTTCACCACTGGCTACCAGTTTTATTGGGGCACCACCTAGTCATATCGGTAAGTTAAGAAATAAGTAATAGTTATTATAAATACATATAAATTTATAATTGATTAGGCACAGCAGTTTCCCCCTTTGGTCGTTTCGTTGGATCATTTGGATTTGCTGGTCTAACACATTATGGACGGGATGTTTCAATAGGTGGACATTTAGATACATGGAGGTAAGAAAGTCTGTAAAAGGCGCGCGGTTAATATAAATTTATTAAGCTAAGCTTATAACAAGAACAATATTTTTTATCATTAAATTTTTAATAGCTTATGACATCTTAACTTACTATATGTACACAGCTGGTCTTAGGTTAGACGCACCAAGTTTTATTGTTTAAACTGTTTGGTTGACAATCCAGTATTTTCCAACTGTCCAAAATGTTTTTCATATCCAAGTACGAATGTTCTTCGAAACATTTCTAATCATAGTTTGGTTAATATGCGAAAACATAACTGTGTTTTCAGAGACTAGAAAAGCCTATGCAACCACGTGAGTTTTCCGTTGGGCGTTGAAATAGTTGCATTGTATATTTTTCAGTATTGCGTAAACAAGGGCAATTGATTTGGTTCAAAAAACATTAAAAATATACAAATCAATTATTTTTGAATAACGAAAAATTTGAAATTAGCTTATTGGACCCTCAAAAAAAAGACTTCACTCGGAAGGACTATCTTAGGACTTAAGGGACCCAAAGACATACGGAAAAAATTTCAAAGGACGACGAAAAGGACTAACTGAACAACCAGAACTCGGAATCGTTAGAATTGCTTCCAATTCGAATAAGTTAGCAGCTAAGATTACGGAATTAGCTAAATAGCTGTTCAATCTGACACTCGAATAAATTATTGGCGTTGAGTTGTCTTTTCTGACGAAAATATTTTAATTAAATGGCACTGATGGGCCAATATTATTATCATGATTTACGAAAATATTTTTTTATTATTATATTTATTATATTTAAGCCGCCATCTCAGCCGAGAAGGTGGTGTCATGGTGTGGGGTCCCACCACGTTTTATGGAACAATTGACTTAATTATTATTGATCAGAAGATAAATGGTGAGCGCTTTAAAATAATATTGGAGTCCGTGCTTCCAAAACTAAATGATCTCTTCGGAAGAATTCCATGGATTTTTCAACAAGATAATGCTCTTATTCATAAAGCTCGAGTCGTAAAGTCGTTTATTTGGAGTCGAAACGTTAATATCATGACCTGGCCACCGTATCCTCCAGATCTTAACGTAATTGAAAATGTTTGGGGCTGGCTGACACGGAAGGTTTGCGAAGGGGGAAAGCAATACGATGAAATAGAAACATTAACTGCAGCTATAAAACCTGCTTGAAGGGAGATTTCCTTGAACTACTTTAATTCCCTATATCACTCTATGAAGGACCGGATATATAAAGTAATAAGTAACAATGAAGTTAGAAATAATTTACTTCTCCTTGAAAAATATAAGTCTAGATGCGTCTATCCTAGTGCCCAAGAAAAATATGCATAATTTTAATTTGCTTTATTTTATTAATTACTTGAAGTATTTAATTTTGTACTTGAAGTATTATTGAATACCCAAGGTTTTTGGATAAAAACTATTTTTCAATAAGCAGTAAAACATGACTAAAACCAGCAGTGTTAATTATCTATAATACTGATCCCCACAGGCTAGTTTAAATATTAATAGGCAAACAAACAGACGAACAGTCAAACTAACTTGGCCGTTTGCGGTTAAAATCGTCTTATTTAAAATTTTTTGACAATATAATATAAATAAATATTCAACATACAGTTGTGCAAAAAAGAAAATGCTTTAAAAAATAGTAGTAGTTCTGAAAGTGCACCAAATAAATGAACAAAATAAAAAAATTACAAATAAAGACGCAATTAGTTAATTTGCTTTAATTATCCATTATTTACAAAAAAAAAATTCCAAAAATGCGGTAATTATATTTTGAGTGGGAAAAATCATAGCAAAACCTAAACAAATGCATGAAAAAATAGTAGGATGCAATGCTACTATGGTATTCAATGCTATAGACTAGGAAAAGAAATCAGACAATTGAGATCTAGCCAAGCAAAGATTCCAACTCTAGATACACAAAACAGGTAGTTAAGCATGGTGGGCTGACCACCTACGCGAAATAGCTGTTGTTGCAGCATTCGCAGTTATTTCTTCTTTGCTAGTTTCCGTTTTCCACTGTTGCTAGTGGCAAGTCATTGAGGGCGCGGGCATTCATAATACTCTATAGGGGCCGATCGCTGTGGAACTTTCGATGATACCTTGTACCTTTAACACTCTATTCGACAGATATTAAGAATATTATACATTGCAGGCAGGTTAGTATTCTAATAATTAAAGACCTCCTCTAATGTGGAGCCAGTTAACCAAAATTAGGGCATAGATGTCGGGGGTCACAACCGCGCAATACTCATTCACTTATTTAATTTGGGCTTGTTTCCGCTTTAGCCTCCATTTGTTACCAAACGTTGACATGATGACAATAGTTATGTCTCAATAAAATCGTCAGGTCTGGTTGCTTTATATGGTCAACCGTCTGGTGTTGAGGTCTTATTACTTTCAATCCGTCTTGACCTTTTTCCTTGTTATTTGCTGCCATTCCAGGTCGAGTGTTGATGGTGCAGCGATTCTTGACACCTTAAATTTTTGTAAAGTCCTTGAACACTTGCGACCTTTGACAACGTTTGCTTAAGAGAAAGAATTTTTGGTTCTGCTTGGTTTGCTTCTAAGCATAGATGATTCGTACGCATTGATTAGACTCTGTGAGAGCTGTTGTGTCATGTCATCGGCATGTTCTTGGATTGATTTTGACGAGGTCTTTAGTTTAATAGAAATTCATATTAAGAACATTATTGTAGAATAATATGGAGCGCTGCCCACATTGCAATTTTGAAAATAGGAACCTCGCATTCAATATCTATAAGAAAAACGGGGGATTGCTTGGTGTATAAGAGACTTAAATAATTAAAAACCAGTCATATTTAATTGTTTAGTAGGATTTTAAAAAACTTATTTGTGAATGCAGGGAGATTTAAAACGACAACTTGGTTTATATTATCTTTTAGTTGGGAGGGCGGCTAGGGCTTTCTTACTCGTTATTATTTAAATGACTACAAGCTTTTTTACCAATTTTATTAAATGCATACTTTATTTAACATACATAAACTGACTTTCAAATCAAGACACATAAGTACATGATGATTAGATAAATAATTAGTAAAAGTGCCCAAGTCTAGCGAACTATAAAAAAAGAGTGGCAGGGGAAACGTTTCTGACCATATAAAGTATATACATATATACTGATCAGGACTTCAAGCTGAGTTAATCTGGTTATTTGTAAAATTCTCTAATTCAATACGGAAACAATGTTAATCAGTTGTATTTGCTATCTTACTATCGATTTGACTGATATCAATTAAAATAAATTTCAGTATATTTCTGGAAATCAAATCATCGGCAGATTTTGAACACTTTGCTGTTAGATATTGCAGCTTGCCGATTAAATCTGAACATTCATTTAAATCCCCTTTTAAAGTTGTGAAAATTTCATTAATATAATGCGTTAAGTTTATAAGCTTAAGGTAATTTATAATTTTATATGTAATTTTCCTTAATCCCACGCCCAGCCATCGGCGGGAGGCTCAATGAAAGCAGGATAAAGTATTTCTAACGACAGCTGTATTCAGGGTTTCGCCCAGCGGGCCAGTGCCCATATTTTAAAACCAAACAAAAACAAAGTTATAAAATAAGCTATATTCAAGGTGCCAAAATGCCAAATATATTAGATGTTCAACGCTTTATACAAAGTTTAAATTATTGAGTATAACTCTGACTGACCAGGGGCCACCTACTGTAAATTTGTATATGCTGGAATTTGACAGGGATAGATAAAGGTGTCTTAATTGAGCTGATTTGCGCGAAATTTGTTGATGGGAAGCGTTGTGTCTAAGTACCTACCTCATCTTACTTATTACACTTTAACACGCGAATTTCCTAATGGATTGCTAACGCGTTTTCGTTTTCAGCTAGATAATCGCTCAAGGCATTATTTTTTTGTGACTGCTGTCAGCTGTTCTTGTTCTTAATAAATCTGATTTCTCGTTTTTACTTTGCACAAAAATTAAAGAACATTTTGTTTTTGAGTTTGCTTTTAATGTTCGTTGAGTAAATATGTAGCATTTCTTAACAGAAGAAATCAGGAGGTTGAGAGAGTTGCTGTCTGATGCATGCCGTTTTTGGTAAGTCGTATAACGACAATTACGGCGAGTCACGCTCAGCATTCATAATGACAATAATTTCAAATGTTTCACGTACAGTCGAGTCCCGATAATTCGAAATCGCAAGGGGTTCCCATTTTTTACGAAATACACGGACATGCGAGTTTTCGAGATTTTTTATTTAGCGGGGCTTAAAAATACAAAAATCGAATTAACGGGGCTTTTATTTATGATGATGTGTAATTATGTAACTTTATTGGATTAAATAAATCAATATAAGTAAATTCATTTGTACGCCTTACATAGTAAAAAAAAAAAAAATTAAATTATAAATATGGCTTTCGACAATTTAGAAAGAGACACAAAAGTCAGCATTTATAGCGACATAAAGGTGGCATAGCTATCTGCAAAACCTAACGGTACTTTAACTGCAAGAAATTTTCCATTGAATTATGAATTATAAGAGGTTACGAAACGAAACTTTAATTTACAAGAAGTTGAAAATTGGCTGCGGGGACCAAAATGTATTGGATTATTACGAATTAACATGTTCTACCCGGCGGATTTTTTTCCTTGTTTCGATACATCGTGTGCACGAGAAACCAAGTTGTTCGTTTAACTATTGCGCAGTTTACTGCGCAATAGTTTTTCTGGTATGGTTTTTATAGTATGTCTCTTTCTAGTATGGTGTTTGAATTAAAAGTATAAACATTTGGGGACCACCGGTGGTACCCGCCGCCAGATAAGCGCAGTGCCCGTGGTCCACGCCGAGTAGAACATATTAATCATTTTTTTTCAAGGGGACAGTAATTTTTACGAATTATTGAGATATTTAATTAGAAGGGGACAAATTATCGGGACTCGACTGTTTTACACTTAATAATGTTAGACGAAAAATGAAATATCAATAGTAATATGTAGAAGTGTAATACAGGATGGTACTCGTTTTTACTTATTTCGTTTATTTTTGTGTCCGTCTTGCACCGCGTCACGTCTAAAATAACGCGTGCTTTTCTTTTTTATGCCTAGCCGTTTTATTCTATTTTTTACGCCAGAGGGCGCTTTTCTATTATCGATCTCTACCAACTATATCGCACTGAGCCAAAAATAATTAATATCTAATGGTATATGTAAAATTAGTCCTTTTCAGAAAGGATTTATGTTGAGAGGTAAACTATACCGCTTATTGCTGGCCCCGGGCTCAGACAATGAAACAAAGTTTTTCTTTAACGGCTAAGTGGCGGAGTAAAGATTTATTAAGCGACTTATCTTTGGAGCGCTGTATTCAAAACTGATTTTATTGCTACAAAGAATATTTCACTTAACCTATGCCAAAATTCGCATCACGCCATAATGTCATGGTCGGCAAGCCGACCATAGGCAACAGCGGAAGCTCTTGCAGGAAAGCAAAAGTGTCGGATTACCACCGCTGACCATTGCAGCTATAACGCGGTGATTCAGAGTATTTAGTACCGCAATCGCGTGGGCTGTTTATCAACTTATGAAATATCTTATATCGAGTGTTATGTGTTAACTACTCCCCCTTCAAGTGTAAGGCCGCCCTCGGCCGACCCAATCCCGGCGACGACTTCTCGTAGCTGCTTCGCGGACTTCTTTGCGTCGATGATCCGCCGAAGAGT